>JAWMAG010000004.1:26812500-27012500 GCA_037013455.1 Ceratitis rosa
CGGCTGATCTGTTGTCGGTAGTGATGTGATTGCTTTTTGCTACATTGTTGTTATGTCTATGGTGATTATTTTGTTACTGAGCAAAAGAAGGAAGTAAGTACATACAACAAGAAATTTTAATGTTATTTTTCTTTTTTTTATTTTGAGTTTGTAAGAACTAACCAAATGCCATTGATCTTTTATAATTTAAGGAAATTAAATCTTGAAATCAAGAGTCATACAATTTGTTAGACAACCAATTAGATTTGGTGGTGAGTCAGTAATCATTAAAGACGAAAATAGAAAGAAATCGGCTAATGTATGTATGTATCTAATTGTAATCTATATAATATATATGTATATATACGAGGTGATTAACAAAAGTTCGGTCCTTTGCAATTACTTTATTTGTCTTCCTTTCAAATTTTGAACGATCGTCTAAAATGAAGACGAGAAAACGCGAGATAGCTGAGGATAGGTCAGACAAAATTCCACCACCAACGCAAAAAGAAATTCACCATATGATTCTCTTCAGGTTTCGGCGTAATTTACAGCCAATACAAATATTCAGTGAATGCCAAATTGCATATGGAATGATTGCAGCGTCTTTAAAGACTGTTTCTAAGTGGTTCCGAAGATTCCAGACCGGACATTTTTCCGCAGAGGACGAGAAAGTTGACCAAAATCTTCCGCTGATGACGTCACTTGAGCTCTGATGAAGTTCAATATTGACGAAGGCCAACGACTGTCACAAGAAATGATTGCTAATGAAATGGGCTTGAATGCCATGGCTGTATCGCGAATATTAAATAAGAATATAAAACAGGACAAAGATTACGAATAAATACAGAAGAATTTTTTTCATACATATATATCTTATGTTCGATCCGCAAATCTTATAAAGTTACCGATCGATTGGCATGAAATTTTGTCAGATTATATCAATGGTTCGGTACATAGCTGGATTTTGCTTAGATTAATAGGAAGACTACTCCTCTCTCCGGGAAATGGACCAGGCACTGACTTATTCGAAAAAATGGTATTTATGGTTGGATTATCTTGAAATTCTTTTTGGCGGGAGGTGGAATTTATCGTATGGCCGGGTCAGCTAGTAAACTATTAAATTAATATATAATATGTAACATTAATCATTTGGAGTCGTTTATGAAAAGAGCATAGAATTTCGCGGTTAACTTTCAAAACTGTCAACAATTAATTCCCAGAATGACTTCCTCTCTGCGCTTTTTTTTTAATTTTTGCTCTTCGAAACTGCCATCTCCACCAAAGGGCGCTTCTTTGATCTCATCTGCTGCTCGGCATTGGTTACTTATTCGAATGTGAACTATTATCTCGCCAACCTTTCCCACTTCTTCACTGCACGACAACTACAACCAGAGAAATCCTTGGCTACAATCTTTCCTAGCTGAACGAAGAAGCACCGATTACCACAAAATGTAAAAGTCCAAACCTTTAAGATACTGAAAGTTAATAACTCTAAGTTACTGCGATTACTCAAATCGCTAGCCAGTAGCACCAGAGGGATTAATAAAAAAAACATTGCTCGCAACTTACAACGCAATCTCCCGGCCGGTCCAAACTACGCTGCATTGATCTGTACGAAGGGGTCTAACAATACCCAGATTAAGAAGTAAGCCTATCAAAACACCGCCTTGGGGACCGTGATGGAAAACCTTCTGATGCTCCCTATGCAACACTTTGTGAAATATATATGCTCCCAGTAGGAGGAGCATAATGCAAACCACTACCGAGCTCTCTAATTACCTGAAAATGCTGCGATGTGAGTCGCAGCCCTAACGACTCCTTGCAAGCATTTCAAGAAAGCTATGAATGAATATTTTGGATAACGAAAATTGGAACAAGCGCTTTGGAACATGCTTTAAATAACGGTCTGTCTCTTTCTTCTTAAATTCGTAATTCATTTTCGCCACCATAAAATAAAATCTGAAATGAAAATAAGTTTTTAATGTTATTTTATGATCATGAAACACAGCTAATGGGTACAACCCTGTGCGTAAGATGTGGTACACAACCAAATGTCAGAAGTGACATTTCATTGTGGGTGTTGTTTTTTCACTGTTTCGTTGTTTAGACAAATTCTGATAACATTAGTGAATCAGCGTCGGCTATTTTATTTTAAGTTAAAAATAAAGTCAATTAAATATAAAACTCTGAATTCATTATATAGAAGACCAAAATAATCGTTATGGCCGCCACACTGAAGCCTTATTTGACTGCTGTACGTCATTCGTTAACCGCTGCTATGTGTTTACAAGATTTCCCTTCGCAAGTAGTGGAGCGGCATAATAAGCCCGAAGTGGAAGTGTGTTCCAGCAAGGAATTAGTGCTAACGCCAGTGGTTATTTCACGCAACGAACGGGAACGTGTTCTAATTGAGCCTTCAATTAATTCAGTACGTGTGAGCATTGCCGTAAAGCAAGCGGATGAAATCGAGAAAATCCTCTGCCACAAATTTACACGTTTTATGATGCGACGAGCTGAGTCGTTCATCATTTTACGTAGAAAACCAATTGATGGCTATGATATTAGTTTTCTCATCACCAATTTTCATACCGAACAAATGTATAAGCACAAATTAGTTGATTTCGTTATCAGCTTTATGGAAGAAATTGATAAGGAAATAAGCGAAATGAAATTAGCTGTGAACGCGCGTGCACGTACCTGTGCAGAGGAATTTCTGAAGCGTTTCTAGGAAAACATTATTTAATTAAATTAAGGAATCATATTTGAAAATCACTTTGTATTCCAATAAGCAGTATGTATTGTATGAAGAACTCAATTGAGGTGCATGCTCAAATGGCCAGCTAATAAAGTATTCAACATTTGTATACCAAAATATGCAGCTCTCTATTCTCTTCTATTCTTATATACAAAATACCTAGATTTTTTTACACATTCAGTTTGCTCTACCAATAAATATATACTTTAAACTTATTATTAAAATACTTCTACATACAAAGCTACGGTACTACGGTACGGTATTACCAACATTGATTCTATCTAAAAAAAATGTTTTAGATAGTTTAACTCAATTCCTCATCTACGGGAGATTTACCAATCCACCATAATCTCAAGGTATTTTCGTATTCTACAGTTATGTCTTCAACTTGCGCCGCATTTTTGTTTTCCAGTGATTTTTCACACTCCGAAGTATCCACGAAATGATGCTGTCCTGAGCTAGTAGCTAGTATCGGTAGCGAGGGGTGAAAATTCACACCGTTGCAACAATCATCATGTATCTTCAACTGCAAGTGCAAAATTTATGTATAAAATAGCTAATTTAAGTTAATATATAATTTTCTTACCACTTCCTCAACATTATTTTCTAAATCCCATATGCGTATATTTCCATCAGTCCCACCGCTCACTAACCAACGCTGCTCTTGTGGGCTTAAATCGAAGTAGATACGTTGATTGGTTGCAACATTTCGCGTAAAATGTTTAACGGGTTCGGTGTAATTTCGCATGTCCCATTCTAATATTTTATTATCTTTACGAGCTCCACTAAATAATGTCCAGCTATCACTTCCAGATAGAGCAGCATAACGTAGCCAAGTTATACCGCCTGTATGTCCACCTAGAGTAAAAAGTGGACCCAGTTTTGGTGCTCGCAAATCGTAATGATTTATAAATCCATGCCAGGAACCGGTAGTTACCGTTCTCTCATTGTCTGTTGTAAGTGCAAAACAGGAGATAGCTTGCTTCACAGCAATAGAGCTTAAGTCGCGACCAGGCCTAAAAAATATTATTTTTATTTAAAGGTAATACTACAATTTTTTAAAATTCAAATATACAAACTTACACTTTGGTGTCAAATATTTTTATAGATTTCTTATAACCACCAAAAATCTTTTCACCATCATTCGAAAATGTTATGGCAATAGCCGATTCCACTTCATCTACCATATCGTAACCACGATAAGAGCAACGTAGCTCACCGGTAAATGCATCCCACATATGAATGGGCTCATGTTGCCGCGATGCAAGCCAACTATTAGAAATAAATATAATAGTTTTCAGAATCGCAAAGTTAAATAAATAACTTGAAATATTTTTTTTTTTTTTACCAACAAGTCTCTGGTGCATTACTATTCATAAATGGATACCACGCGTAATCATAGACAGTACCACCCTCCATTACGTGAACTGCAGATTTCAATGTACTTACACTACGCTTTGATGGTATTGTTTGTGTTGGGAAAGTATAATATAAATCATTTGGTAGCTCAATGACGTGCATACCTAGAAATATTAAAAATCATTAAATAAGTATGAATGTGTAACGCCAACTACAAAATTTATCTATGATTTCTAATATTTATTTACCATCTAAGTGCACCGCAGTTAATATACATGTACCGTCTGGTGACCATAAGCAGCCTTTTGTGTAGAGCTGCTTCTCAAGGGATGAATCCCACAAGCGACGCCCTAATTCGACGAGTGCATACTGAAAGAGATTTTCATCCTTTATTACATTTTCCACTTGATTTGATGTATCTAAATCAATATTTTGATTTGTATCATTAAGTATTTCACTCTGCACTAAACTCTCTTCAGCTTCTACATCCTCGATGGTACTTTCGGACAAAAATATATCTGTTGTGTTTTCTTTTACAATTGTAGAAGTTTTTGGTGGCGATTGTAGATCCTCCTCATCAACTGTCATACTCAAGTCCATTTCGTTAAAGTTCCCATTGTCATTTAGACTAAAGGAATAGGTTGTGTTATGTATAGCCGGCGCTAAGGGAAGAAGATATAATTGATCATTATATACTACTGCATGTATTCCAGTAAACTTACATATTTTAGTATTGCCTCCTGAGCTCATGTTGTTGATATTTATATTTGTTTCCCGTGCTGCAACCTCTTATGGCGAACTTTTATTATAAGCAAATCGTTTGTAGTATTTACTACTGCATAAGTTTATAATACATACAATAATAACAATATGGCTTTATTTAAACAATTTAAAGGCCTTGAACATAACCTTTGGAAGAATTACAAATATACCGGCAGATTTAATTGGTTTCTTGCACAGCTGATAATAAATTATTTGTTTTCGCATTTGACAGCTGGTTGGCGTTGCCAACTACATGAATTTTTTGTTTTGACGGTGTGCAAACTTCGCTCACAAATTTTTTTGCAGATTATTGTCCCAATAGATATTTTTCTAAATTTTCACATAATTGTTAGCTTTTAAGAAATTGTGTTTAATTCATAATAAATTGTTTATGACTTATTTATAAAGACATTATTGAACAAGAAAGAAACAAGGTTCAATTCCTGAAAATATCAAGAGTTTGCTTGCCTTACTATTGTGAAAATACAACCTCCAATTGAATATTTTATACGAAAAAGTCTTTTATTACCAAATAAAAGTTCGAAGATAACATTCTTCCAAAACTGAGTATAAAATACATATGTACATATGTTCAACAACTTCCTGATGCACGTGCGTTTCATTCAATTCGAACTAATGCGTTTCTCAGGTTCTTTCTTTACAACCACCTCTTCATCAATCAATATATCCCTGAGGCATTTTCGTAAAGCTTTACGCATAATTAACTCTTGCAATTCCTGCTCTTTACGACGTTCTTCCTCTTCCAATTGCCGTCTATACTCATTGGCTTCAAACTCAGCTTTGGACGATATCTCATGTACCAAACTTAAATTCTCCATTATACCTTTACGTATGAGATAGGAAAAATTCATAGCTGTGGAATATTTGATTTCCATAGCGCCACGATTGGATAGCTCTTGCCAATGCATAAATAACCAATTTTCATTTTTCAACCAATCGATGCACTGCCACACTGGCACGAAATCATCGCATTTGGCTAGATAAAAATTTGCCACCTCTTGAATTTCCGGTTTCTCGGTGAAAATCGCATGAGTATCCTTCAAGGATTTACGTATTTCTTCTAGTGAATTCCAAACTTCTTCCAAATCAATATTGATTAGTGGATTACCGACGGTTGCTTCTTCGAGTTTTAAGAAATCCAAACATGTCAACCATAATTGACGATATGGTGTGAATCCGCTGATGATACTTTCGAGAAATTCTAGTGAGAGTTCTTCTAAATCGAATAGTCTTTGACGGAATTGTAGAGTTTTGCCAAGTTTTTCCAAATCTTGTATTTGTTTCCATGTCTTTTTGATCTGTTGTGGAGAGGAGGACGGTGGAAATGTAATTAGTATTTTTTTTTCGAAAAAAACTTATTACAGTTCATGAAGACAAGAATCACTATCACTCTATTTCCTTCTAGTGGAAATTACGAACCAATCCTTCATACTAAGCTGAGATGTCAGGCGATTTCTGATCGTTCTAGTACCTTTGGCGCACTATACGCCTTGAGCATTCCAGTATTTCGCCTCTGCGGGTTAGGGGCTCAAGAATTTACCTGTGGTAAGGCATGCTTGCCGTAAGTGGCGACTAAAATCCAATAGTTCCCGCGACAGTCGGCTTTTTATACCAGAACGACCCGGATTTTATTCCCTGAAAACCAATTATGACTACCATTGACGTAGTCGAAAGTCTCCGACACATTGTTACTATTGGATATTGTGGGCTGCTCATTACCGCCAGAGTTGAAGAGTAGGTAGACAATTATTGTCCCGACGTTTGAAGTAAAATTTCTAAACTCAGCAAATTGAACACCTCGAATATCACACCACTACCAGAGGTTGTTGTTGTTGTAGCGGCTAGTCTAACCACGCTTAGGAGCAGGCAAGATCAATCAAAGTTATCGAGGTCATTCAACGGTAGGTACAGAAAACGAGTTGATTCGACGAGCTCGGACCGGTGGGAGAGATAGGTTAGATAAGTAGGATTTAAGGTGTTTGCAAAGCGGTGTTTAGTATCGTGTGGGGTCTCATTGGATGCGGGTTAGCAGGTAACCACCAGAGGTGATTTCCTATGACGATTCACGCACTCTGCACTAGTATAGAGCTGCAACTAAATCCTCAAGTTGCTAGGCGTTAGCACCTAGGATAAATATAAAAAATGTTGCTGGCAATTTACAAATCAATTGGCATGCTGGCCATATTGTACGTTCCACCAAGATCTGCCCCGAAGACCGTATAGGCGCCTCCTCGTCTTTGCGCCTCCTGTTTCTAGTTATGCTTTGTTGGCTGGCAGCAATTCTTCCTCAATTAAGGCGTGGATACTCTAGCAGACTCAATTCCTAATTTTCTAGACTCTACCCTGACATGCCCTTAATGCCCAGCATGCAATGTGTCACTGCAGGACCACCCACGTGGACAGCTAACATTCGTCACCTTTTAGTCCTTACGTTAGATGATCATGATAACATAAACTAGCTTTGCGTGGCCCTAAACTGTACCGGAAATTTTAAGAAGAGATTCGCCTCATCGCGAGAACTCGGTTCAGTAGTTTGCAAACGTTTATCCACAAACTTAAAGCGCATCATACTAAAGAATAGTGGAATTAAAGAAGATTTCAAGATCAACATTTTGTGGACTCGCTAGCTGGATCACTTCACTTCGAATTATCACTAATTGTACTCACCTCCACAGCAGTCTCCGTCACTTTATTCGGATCAAATATTAGCGAGAATGCTTGTATCTCCTCGTTCAGTGATTCCAAACGTTCCTCGAAACTAATACATTCACTAGAATGTACACGTCTAAATTCCTCAATATCATTCTTCTGCTCTTCACGTAAGGTGCTCAAACGTTGCATGATGTTATGTGGCCAAGCGTAAACCTCCCACTTCATAGCGAATTGTGTATCACTGAGATTATAGAAGAAACTGTCCAGCATTTCATATTCCAACCACATAATCTGTATGTCTGCACGCAGCTGCTCGACTACATCCGGTACTGTGGCGGCAAAATCACGTATCTCATACAAATGCTCAATGCTCTGCGGGCGATCGCTGATTTTCTGATAAATATTTAAACATTCTTCCAGTAACCCTTCATTGATGTCCCACATGCGTTGCACGTAGTATTCAAAAAGCTTACGTACGATCTCAATGTGTTTCTTAATCATTAATTGTTTCATTATATCAACATTGATTAGATAGGGACCGATCGTTATATGCGCTGGCAATATATCGCGTAATTCCTGTTTCTGACGTTTATGTTCCAATATATCGTGCTTGACCTCAGACGAGGAACGTTTCACAGACTCGTAATCTCTCATAAACTCTGGCACGCTCAAAAGATAAAAGTCGACAAAGCATTCATAGAGACGTGCATAGGAGTTTAACGGTAAGACGGCTTGTTTATAACAGCGACCCAATAGGTCATTACGTTCTATGAATAATTCCTCGATTAACTCAACCGTCTCAATGTACAAGTTGGGCGCGAATTTCAGATTTAGCAGCGTCTCCGCCTCGATACAACGCACACCGCTTGTCTTTTCCAACGCCTTCTTGAAGATATCGGTTAGCAGCGGGGAAAAGTCTTCCGGTGTGGTGGAGTAAATCACTTTTCGAGCTTCGGAAACGCTGATTATCAAATAGAAAATTGGCTTTTCACACGGGAATGCTGTTTCTATATAATTATTCGTCCATTTATAGTCCGGTTTTAGTGGCAAGAATTGCAGGCATGGCTCCGTTAAGTATGTGCTAAAGGTTTCTATGGATTTCTCAAGCAGTACTTGCATGGATTCTTGCATGCGAAAACGTGTTTGCAATATGAAACGTGATATCTTGCACATCTGATAGACACTCCATTTATCCAGGCTGATGTCCAGCCAACCTTTGCCGAGCGCACGTAGCACCAATGTTATGCCGGAAGAGATTTTTTGTGGCCAAAAATTCTTCAAATATGTAGCGACATTATTACTATTCGATTGCTGTGATTGTAGAAAATCATTCAGTGCCACCGGTTTGACGAAACCGGTCAGGAAGATGGATAATGTCTCTACATATTGACACTGCCCGGCCACGTTGCCCATTGCCTCGATCCCCGCGCCAATATAGAATATTGTGGAACGTAGCAGATAATAGCGTAATTTTGGTATATTCACGCGCAAATTCTTCACGCTCCTGGCCTCATTGATGTTCGCTAGCGATTTGAAGGCGCGTGGCAAAGAATTCGCAATGAGATTGTCGCCAAAAGTTGGAAATTCCTTTGGCATGAGCTTCACGAACTTTTCAAATTCATAACAAGCCATCAAATGTTCGAAGACGAGATAAACTTCGGTACGCAATTGATGCTGGAACTTTTCATCGGCCTGCCCTAACATTTTGTATAGTAGATTATCGATACGTTTATTCGGCATGAAGCGTTGATCTTCAATATCTTGAAGCAGCACACAATCAACGATCGACTCCATTTTGATTAGCCGTTCGGCGGTGCTGCGTTCATTTAGCGCTTTCTTCAAACGCTGTACAAATATTCGTGGATTGTCTGCGAGAAACATAATCTGTATGGTTGGTACTTCGTATGCACACTCGTCATTCAAACCGAACACAGTCCATTTGCATGTGTCTGCATTATAAGCGCTCACGGCTGCGTATTGCCAACGATAATCGAAAAGACTAGTACCGTAGGGTAGAAATACCTTTGCTGGCAATGGATACAATTCACCCTCTACTCTGCCCAAAGCGAGCCACGCATCCGGTGAGTTAGTGTCATAATCTGAGTCATCGAAGAAGCTCAAGGGTAGAAAATGTTTGAATACATTATCGGAGAACATGTAATAGAGCGCTTCGGTGGGCATGAGATCCTCATTTGTTATGCCGGCATCTTGCAGCATTTGCAGCAAACTTAATTTGCTATTCTGTCGTCGTCGGCGATCGATTTCAACATCGCGCGGTAAATGTTTGGGCGGCACAGTGCGCATCATTTGTACTTTCGGCAAAATGGTTTGAAGTGGGAATTTGTGCTGGCGACCATTTTTCCCCGGCAAGACAAGCCATTTTTGTGCGGTCTCGGTGTGGTAATGACTGGTCTCCAAGAATTCGGTTGCAATGATTACCTCTGGGAATTCGGTCGGTTGTCCCACGGAGATTGGTGGACAAATAATATGTTTTTCCTCGTGTTGTATTTCATCTGGTGTGGCAGCATGCTTGAGTATGCTGGTGGAATATATGCGCTGCATTTGTTGTAAATTGTTGAGGAGATGTGAAAAGCTCGTATGAAAATTTTCTATTTTTTTTTTGACAATTCAGACATTCTTTTCATTGGGGTTTTCGGTGAGCTGAAGTCGTCTTTTTCAGTGCTGTTAAAAGTTCATATGTTTTTAGGTTTTTTTTGTATTTCAAAGTAATCGGAAAAGAACTGGCGATGAGCTCAGCGATGGAGCCTTTTATAATTAACATGAGATGTAGGCTTTCAGATCAGTTCCAGGTCTGATCATTCCCTCGTAAGGGTGCTACCATAAACTGCAGCTCGTATTCACACAGAGTAATGGAATAAGGATCTGTGGACAAGTCAAATGAATCTTAAAAACTATACCAAATATATGAGCCCATTCAGCTTATCTTCACCGGCGTCTTAACAACACTCCGGCATTCGTTTCTTCTTTTATCCAATTTGGTGCTACCAAGTGCAGCCAGATTTTTCCCCACCTGATCTTTCAACAGAGTGGAGGTCTTCATCTCTCTCTCTCTGCTGGAGTATTCTGGACTACATGACCTAGCCGCTGTTTCTTGATTCCCTTAACAATATCAATATCAGCGTATATCTCGTACATCTCAACGCTCCATCGCCTACGGTATTCGTCGTTGTTAATTCGCAAAGGACCGTAAAAGGTTCGCAAAACTTTTCCCTCGAAGATTCCTAGGGCGGCGCCGAGTGAGGACTTTACTTTTCAGTCGCCTACTTAGTCCGGAGCAGCGCCTGTTGGCAAGAGTGATTCTGCTTTGGATTTCCAAGCTGACATTGTTGTTAGTGTTAATACTGGTTCCAAGACAGACGATGTTATCTACGGCTGCAAAGTTTTGACTGTCAAAAGTGACGTGGGAGCCGAGTCGCGAATGCGATAATTGTTTGTGTGATGACAGGAGATATTTCGTCTTCCCTCTCTCACTACCAGACCCATACGCTTCGCTTCCTTATCCAGTCTGGAGAAAATAGAACGCACGCTGTGGTTGTTGAGACCAATGATGTCGATATCATAGACGAACGCCAGCAGATGTACACTCTTATTGAAGACTATACCATTCCTATTCTTGTATTATTCTCAGCAGAAATAAATTAAAGAAGTCACACAATTAGGAATCACCCTGTCTGAAACCTCGTTTGGAAACGATCTGCTCGAAGAGATCCTTACCGATACTGACAGAGTGGCGTAGAGATAGCTCGAGGGCTGCTTTAAAATCGAAGAGAGGTGGTGTCTGTCGATCCTCTTTTCACTGGTCTTTGGCGCATGATGAATATCTAGTCAATGGTTGACTTACCAGGTCTAAAGCCACACTGATAAGGTCCAAATCAGTTTGTTGACGATGGGCTTTAGTCTTTCACAAAGTACGCTTGATAGGATCTTATGTGCGATATTCCACGGTAATTTATGTGGATTGGGCAGAGCACACTTAAGTTCCAATTGTCGGGGATGCTTTAGTCCTACCACCTTTTGCAAGCACCTGAACAGATCTTCCATCCACAGACCTTTTTGCACTTCTTAATGCCAGATGGAGGTTCATTTTAGTTCAAGCTGAAGTCTTTGCAATTTAGGACGGAAAGAATTTTTGTGAAGTTTAAGAGAGCCTTGATATCTTAGTTTGACACCTTATCTAGCTCTTTGAGCTGCCAAGCTCCAAGATATCCAAGACGAATTCCAGATAAAGCCGGATAAAAGCAGAGGGGATATTTCACCTTTCACCTTACCCATGCCATTTTCCCTACAGTTCCTGCATATGGCTTCGTTAATGATGTCCATACGGCTGGTGTGTTATGCCAGTAAATTGTGTCCTGTTATTAGGTCAACGAGTGTCCTAAAACCCTTTCCTTGGGAACTTGGCAATCATGCATGTAGTTAAGGCATTCCACCTCACCCTGAACCGTCTGTGAGCCCTTTCGGAAATATCATTGTGCAACGTTTTTAGTGGCTACCTTGATAGCCAGTCGGACGACACATTTGGCAATCTCATCAACCAATTCGTTTGCCGGAATGCACTTGTTACCTGGAGCCCAGCATACATGCTGCCGCTCTCCTGAAGTCACCACATCTACCACCTACATGCTTCTGTCCGTATAGGTTGATCTTTGTTTTTATCAGGTTTCCTGTATTTTAAGCCACCTCAGTAGCTTTACTAACCGGGAAGACTTCCATCTGGATGATACTGCAGTATTTCGGAAGCTTGAAGGGTTGCCTCAGCGAAATTGATTTCGGCGCTCACACCAAATCATTGGATGTTGATCTTGTCGACGCTTGGCACCAATTTCACAGAGAGTAGCATCTCATAGATGCGTTATAGGCGCTCATAGAAAACATCTTTGGTTATATTGAAATTCTCTTCTTTCGAGGCGTGGTTGAAGAGCTTCGATCTGATGCGGACGCTCATCCAACGGCATGAGTGGAGGACTAGTCGACGGAGTCTCTCTTCCACCAAAAACTCAACACACATTTGTGAACCATCTATTTTCATTCTCGTCCCTTCCCAGGTACTTCAGCCTTAACTTTTATGAGGCACCAGACATTCGGGGTTCATGTCCTCAAATTGAATGTCGTCTCAAAATGAATGTTTGGCTTTCGAAGAGATGCTTGGCTTAAGACCGGAAGTCGTGACCTGCGTTATTGAGTAGGATCGTTGAGCACACATGAGCTTTGGAAAGCTTTTTCATGTGCCTCACGGTTTCTTACGATCCATTGAACTCCCTGTGAATTCGAATAGATAATAACAAAGGGGGAAAAACAAAATTCTTTTGGTACTACACTATTTAATTTTATTGCAGCATTAATTACAATTAGATACTAATTTTAGAGCAATCGTATATATATATACGTATATATAATACAATATATATTATTCATATGTGTGTATACTAGGAGTTAAATTCTAAACTATATTCAATTTATTCATATGTTAGTTTGTGGCAAAAAGCATAAAATTTATCAATAAAATAATCCATATTAAAGCAGCAGTACAATGCGAGTTCCCCGAGTTATATACGTCTTTGGCATAATCAAAGAACATTATGGACACCATTAGTGGCACCTCGATGACTTCGTCCAGTTCAAATTCCAAATCATTACGTTCGCCAAATAACAATGTCGCTTGTTTAACCATTGCTTGTTGCGTTACGCCCGCTTCGGTGAAGTGACCCACTAGGAATTCGTAGGCGATATTTAATAACATATTGCGACAGCTGAAACTTTGCGTTTGTGCATTAAATTCACCACTTATGGGTGGGAAATTTTGATTTTCTACTTTTAATGGCGTCCACTTGTCGCTACGATTCTCCGGTCGTCCCAATCGAGAGATGAATAATTCGGGAAAATTCACACCAAATTGAAAAATATTTGCGCTGAAAAATTGTCTTGTAATTTCAGTTTGTAATTGTATACAAATTTCAGTGAAATTGCGTAGGTTTTGCGAAATTTTCGATATACGCTCTCCGCTGAAACGAAGTTGACATTGTTTCAAAGTACTTATGCCATAATTTATCACATTCACTTGTGTGGCAGTTTCGTGCTTGCAATATTCACGTTGTGTTGTGAATAGTGAAATTGTGTGATTTACGGTTGATTTTGTATGGTTCACGTGAAAATAATCTAAAACTTGATTTGTGTGTGATATTGTCTCACTCTGATTGTTTGCTATAAAACGTGCTATAATTATGGGTTTGCCTTGCAGGTAACCCAGTGGACCAGAGTTGAGCTTTGTTGTATGTTCATTGCTGTAGGTTGTCGCATTTAAATCCTCGCTTCTCTGCATCATTGTTGTGTTTTTGTAAATATATTCCAATTGGTAGGTTTGCCATAATTCCTCGTTATCGTTAAGTGTGCTACTTACACTGCCACCGAACACAACTAAACCACCCAAAAGTTGTGTGTAGTTGTGTAGTAATATAAATTTAATTTCTGTAGTGTAGTGTGACTTCAGCCGTTGCTCGACGGCGCTGTTGTTATTGAGTGGCACAATTTCACACAATTCTTTCGTACATATTTTGAGTTTGAAGTCACTCAAAACACTGGTTATTTGCTCAGGTTCGCTGGCCTCGTTTATGGGTTTCAAGAGTAACTTGTTATTTTGTATGAATTTTAGTGCATTTTTCGTGTTTAATTGCATTTCCTCAATTGCGTTTAATAAACAATTGGTTTGGTAGGATTTTAAAAATTTGACAGTTTCCTTAATTTGACAGTGCGGCGGTTGAAAAGTATTTGGAAGATCTGGTGTAGAGGAATAAACGTTTAACGGTAATTAGTTGAGTGCATAAAAGTGGTTTTTTGATTACTCACCAAATTGTTTTAATGCCATTGTTTTCATATCCAAAAATTGCAAAGGTTGATTGTATTTGTAGTGATCCAAATCGTCACCAAAATGTACTTCACCATCGATGGGCGTAGACCATTTGAAATAATGATTTGTATCCAAGTCAATTTCAGGTGGCTTGAAAGAGGAAGAATATACTGCGCCTTAAAATAGCATACCAGATGCTAAATACCATATATAAAATGAAAAAGAAATGTAATGGTTGTCAGGTTTAAAACCGGAGTACAACTGTGTGATAGCCAAATTGGTTATCTGGTGACTGATGCCTAGAGTACACTGAGTTTATGCAGGGAATACTGCTCCAATCCTCTGAAACCCAGTGAAAATGAAACACCTGCAGGTGGTGAACTTGAATTAATCAACTCGACGACTATGGAACATATGCTTCTTTGCCCGACTATGAAGAAGTTCGAAAGGCAAACGCCCGCTTGAAGAATCACAAAGCTGTTGTTACCTGACTACGAAGATGTTCAATCCATGCCCTCTTAAAGAGCAAAAAATAAAAAATCCGAGTTGAGCTATACAGATGTGACTGTCAAGAACTGAAAAGTACTTTTGTGTTTAAATGTATTCGGCTGAGATCATAATTGGCCATTGACACTTAAGTACGCTCCAAAAAAAAAAAAAGACGCCGCAATCTAAGCCAATTATCGCGGGAAAAGCCTCATTCACATCGTAACTAAGGGATCACCGAGGGTATTGTATGGAAGTTTATTAATGATTGGACTTCATCAGTGCGAACACATATATTTACCATGTGACAAATCTTGGAAAAGATCGTGGAAAAGTGGAACGACGCACATAACATCGTCGTGGATTATAAAGCAGCTTTCGACAGCAAGAAAAGGAGCTGTCTCTTCGTCATTATGTCTGTATTTAGTATCCAATACTTATACAGCTGTTTAAAGTGAAGCTAAAGAGAAAAGATCTCTTCAATCCGTTCAATTAAGCGAGGTATCAAATAGACCCGGTACACTATTCTACAAAAGCCTTCAACTTCAAGTGTAAGGTATTGAGATCTTCGTTCACAAAAACCTCGCTGTTAGTTATGCTTTCATCAAGCTGGATGAGGAAGCAAAGTGTGTGGGTCTAGTAGTGAACGGGGTGAGACGAAATATTTTTTCTGTTATCAAATAAACAGTCAGCGCATACGTATCTCCCATGTCACTGTTGACAGACATAACTTTCATCAATACCAGCAACAATGATAATCTTAAAATACTTTGGACTAACTAGGGAATCAAAAATTAAACGAACAAACTCTAACTATTTTCGTCTTGCATTATGATGCACAAGCGTGAACCATGAAGTCATCTGATAAGTCAGCGCTAGGAGCTTCTCAGATAAAAGTTTTGCGAAGGATTTATATTTATGTATTTAAGTAGAAAACCTCCACTTCGCTAGAGATATGAGGCGGAGAAAAATCTGGTTTCAGTTGGTATTACGAAAATGGCGCCGTCGATCAGCGAAAAGAAGAAACGACTGGGAGTGCGGTTGTTAACTCGGCTATAATTAAGCCGAAGAAGAAGAAGTAATACCAAATATCAATAGTAAATCTAGTGTTGCTGAGCACTGACGAATGTAGAAATTTCATTGGTGAGTTCCTTTGTAGTTGGTATAAAAGCTCTGGCGGCCGCAATAGCACTTCTGAAGACTAGGGTTCGAGTCCTGTGTAGACCTAAATCCACATTATTAGAAAACTAACCTTACGAATTATGGTTGTCCCTCGGCATGGAATGTCAAGTCCTCCGAGTGAAATAAAGAGTTCCTCATAAAAAATTCATCGCCTGTTCGGAGGCGGCTTAGTAAAAACTTTAGGATACTCCATTTGTTGGAAAACATCAAGACACATACCATAAATTGGAGAAGGAGCTCATCGCTTCAACTACTTTGGTTATAAAGCGCCACTTATTTATGTATAAGTATACACATATTGTACATATCAGTTCTGTATGTCTATGCAGCTGAACGATACGATTTGTGTTGTCAATAGAAAAGTCAATCCAAAAATAGTGGATTACTTTTTACTAGACCTAAAAATTCAAGGTTTTACGTTTAACTTCAATTAAGTTTACGAAAGAACTGAAGGTACGGAAAGAGTTTACGGTGGAACGGTCTATAATACTAAAAGTCAAGACAACATTTTTATTGTGTCCTACATTTTTATGATTTTAGTAAAATTCACTAGCCCTATATGGAAGATAGGGAGTGTAGACAAAAAAACATCAAGATTCATTCGGTTCATTTGTTGGCTTCTGACGAGCCCTGTCTCCTACTATTTACTAGAGTGGTTGGTGAACACCCGCTCGCAGCAATTTTTTGCTTTCCAGTACGAGTTCTGTCTGTATATTCATTCAATGGCTTAGAGCTTAAACTTACTTACTAAGAACAGAATTATTGTCTTGACGTCCAACAAAAAAGGATATACAAAATAGCTGAAGCGATTTTCTATTGCTGCAATCTGACTTCTCTCTATATTTCATTTACCTTCTGTCGCTCCTTTCGCGTATTCGTCCGAAACACGCACAACCAACCATCGTTCATCTTACACGACGGCAGACCATGCTGATATTGAAAGTCCTCTAAACGGCTTCTTAATTGTGGTTTCATGGTTCGAGCTTTACAATTGAATACATTCAATGCTTCTGGCATACAATCTCTATCACAACAACAATTTACATCACATGCATCCAACAATAAATCACAATCACAATAATAAACGTCAGAAGTTGTGGCTCCACCAATGACATTTTCATCAACGGGAATTGGTGAAGAGTTTGTTGTTGTGTTAACGGCTACGGTGCTCGTTGGTGGTGGTGATTGTTTTGAAATTGTTGCTGTTGTGGTTATTGTTGTTGTAACTTTTGGTGATTTCGTAGTACGTAGACGTGGTGGAAATATAGCGATGGTGAAGTTGGGTTTTATAGTAGTTGTTGTTGTTGTTGCTTTCGGGGCAGTTGTGCTTTCCATATCCGTTATATCCGTTACATCACTTGTGGCAGAGATTTCTTGTATATCTGTTGTTGTTGTTGCTGTATCGGTATAATCAGTCGGCGTTAGTGTTGTTGTTGTAGTTGGAGTTGGAGTTGTTGTGGTGCTGGTAATGTCAATATTAACCCTTGATATACCAATTTTCACTGTTGCTACAATATGCAGCAGGAGAAGGAGGATTGGTGTGGCTAAGAGTATTCTCCCCATTTTCGTTGGCAAGTGATCACTCTTGAAACTTTACTTAAATTCAACACCAAATTTGGCGAAATTGCGAAAAATCAAATTGAGATCGATGATAATTTTTCCCGAAGAGCGTGTTTGTAATTTATATCTGAAATTTAAAATTATTGTAAAATTTTTTAATATATTTTTTAAATTTCTAATTAAAATGCTATTAACTGCATAAATTCGGTCGGGCCTCACAAAATTCTTTAAATTATTTCTGCGTCTAAGATTATGCTCAAAAGTACTTATAACTGCTTTTCCAGTAAGAGGTGTTATTTTGATATTCAAAGAAACTTTCCTCTTAAAAGATCGACGGTTTCGTTGCTTATGTGGCCCATAGCGCCGTCTCGTTAAAAGTGAACGTTTTCCAGATCATTTTCAAAAAAGTAAGGTCCAACGACTCCACCGGAACATTACCCGCACCAAACAGGTACACGTTAGGGATGGTGAGAATTTTAAAACCCAATAAATCTTGGGTTTTCCGTGCCTCAGGATCGGCAGTTTCGCTTATTGACGTAGCGATCGATGTAGAAATTGGCCTCATCAGACAAGATGATTTTTCGATAAAATTTTTATAGTGAATTTTAATAATTTCAATGCATTGTTGAAGCACGTTTCGTTCCATTTTTATTACTGGCGTAGTTTTTACTTGTCAAATGTCAAAAAACGACAGCTTCAAAAGTGACATCTACCGAAATAGCATAATATTCAATATAATACCTCTTACTGGAAACCCCTGTAAATTTTTGACGAAGCGATAGAGCATAGTTTTAGGCGCAGTACTTCTCATAAAAATTAAATTAAATTTTCTAATTACGGCCGCCTCTCGGCAGGTATATACTCGTACATATATAAATATACTTCTCACAATAATGATGATAAAAAATATGTGAGTGACGTCCGAATAACTTACTAAAAGTATCTTCCGTTCAGACGGAAATTTTATTGTTTTTTTTTATCAACACATATTAACTTACCTCTCAATTCCTGTATATATCAGATCTGGTTTACTTAGTCCCACACCACCGCCACCGAATTTCTCACGCACACTATCGTACCAAGTCAGGGGTGCTACCTTCCAAGTGAGCAATTCTAAGCGATGTGCACCCGGTCGGCTGGGTATGTGCACAAAACCGTAACCCACTGGCCAGCTGTTATGTAATAAATTCACCGCATGCAATTCCACATGCAATTTTGGCCAACCCTGCACTGAGGCTGTAGCTAGATGTATATCCAATGGATGGGCGAAATCGGATGTTGGCTCGAGACGATTTGAACAGACAAGTGTCTGACCGGCCACTTCGCCTTGTATGAGTTTCCAAGCGCTACCTGTGTGGGAGATTACAGCAATATATATAAATATATATTGAAATGAAAAATTTATAAAGTCGGCTTATAATTCATTTCACGTACCGCTTTGTAAACTCCACTTGCAGTAAATGTGTGGCTCAACAAAATCAACGGCTTTTAAAATTTGCCCGATGATATGCACTTCCGCCATCAAAAGAATTTATTCACCATATGTATATATGTACATATATTCACAGCACATAACTCTTTATTTACAATGCTGGTTAATTCGTTATTTATTTAATTAAGTTTTATGTAAATTAATCTCCTTTCCATAACTTATTTTATTCATAAAATCTTTTTTTTTTCTCACAGCACGTGCTTTTTGTGATAAAAAATCCGCATTTTCTATGTTGACTTTTATTTCGTTTTTTTCTCAATTTTTTATTTGTTTGTCGTTACCGATCGCCTTGGTTACTAATAGAAGTTGCCACACCTTGGTAATGTGTGAAAGAAACTACCCTTAGAAAGTATTTGGTTCATTTTGTTCACCCTGTGCTTGTGAGTCGTTTATAAATGAAAGCAATAGATCATAGCTTAAGGGTTGAATGATTAAAAATTGCGGCCAAAATGCAAGAAATAATATTTGTTGAATTATTCTGTTGTGAATGTTTAGGTATTTCCTTTTTGACGACGACGAACTCAGCGTTACCCACCACCCGCCAAACCGGCCAACAGGCGCTCATGAAGGATAATCAGAAAATCAAACAGACTGGTGACCGAATACCAGTGACAGTCCGGACTGCCCTGAACTCGAGGTCACAGTACTTATGTTTGATACAGAATAAAGGTTCAGAAGAATCTATGTTAACGGAACGAGTATTAAAATCGTTGCACCAGCATCTAAAAGAGTAAAGAGTAATTTGGTAATGTATGGGACATTGAACTCCTTAGCCAAACGTTTAATAAAAGCTGAGCCGCCTTTTGCCTTATTAGCACATGAATTTTTATGATGTATAAAATCTAGCTTAGGTTCCAATGGAACCTCTATATCATTGAAGTCAGCAACTTCTTCTTCGGATTACATGACCATGTCAGCGTAGCAGCTGTCGTTTGATTCGCTGCACTATATCATTGTCGCCATATATCTTGTATAGCTCATCATTTCATCGGCTGTGGTATTAGTCGTTGCAAGTGCGAAGAGGTCCATAAATCTTACGCAAACTTTCCTTCCGAAAATTCCTAACACCGGATCATCAGATGTTGTCGGTGTCCAGGCCTCCGCACCATATGGCAGGACTGGAACGATAAACAATTTATTGATTTTGGTCTCCGTTTGTCGAAAAAGTACTTTACGTATCATTTGCCTACTCTGTCCAAAGAAGCACCTTTTGGCAAGAGTAATTCTGCGTTGGATTTCCAGGCTACCATTGTTATTGGTGTTAATACTGGTTCCGAAATACTGGATAGTCGAAATTATCTACGACTTTAAAGTTATGACTGTCAGAAGTAACGTGGGGGCCGAGTCGCGAATGCGATGACTGTTTGTGATGACAGGAGATATTTCGTATTGCCATCGTTCACTATCAGACCCATATGATTCGCTTCCTTATCCAGTCTGGAGAAAGCAGAACTCACGGCGCAATTGTTGAGGCCAATGATGTCAGTACCAGCTGTGAACTCTTGTACCTTCTCTATTCTGCTCGGCAGTAGCCGGGTGGTTTGTACTGCATATTACTATTCGGGACGTCCTTATTTAAAATGTAATGCAAAGTCGACTCTTCCATGTCCTCACATGAAAGTCAAAGCCATAAAAATCCATCGGACGTTCGGAGACAGCTTAGAATAAACTTTGGGTATCTCCATAAAAACTTAAAGACGCTCATCACAAATTGGAGAAGGAGCTCGGCTGAAAATCACATCAGCATTTACCAAGATCCAACTATATTATTATAAAGTCCTACTAAAATGGCTAAGCTCCCATGTAACAAACTGATCTGTGGACTTAATATAAATATCATGTTGAAAACTTTAAATCTGCTTAACCTAAATCAAGAATAGGTCAGGTTGACAGCACGTCCATAGTGTTACCGGAAAAAGTACATACCATGATTCCTGCTGTATCTCCAGTTAGTTCTTTTAGTAAATTGAAATAGACATTTTGATTTTTTGTCCATTACTGGTTGAGAATCGATCAGCTTATGCTCACCAAATATAATCAAGCTCCAGCAAAGGTGGACCTTTCCTCCGCCAGCCTTTTGATCCTCTCTTTACTGAGTGGAACAATTAACTTTTTAAGATTTTAATCTTAAGTACAACGTTCCAATACTGCTGGGGCAATGATGTGGAGGCCTGCGTAAGTCCTGATTATTAAACGAATTTAGGCGGTCATTAGGAATATTCAAAACTGGGGGATACGCCACCAATGGTGTTGCTTATGAGCTCTGGAAACACTGAGCATCGGTGCTCTAAATACGCTTTTCAGCTGTTCCTGATATATTTTCCTTTACCATCCACCATACTTGAAGTAGAGGATCATAGATAATTATTTTAAAGCTAAAGAAGATGCAATGCGAAAGGGTTAAGGAAAGCGGCGAGCCTTTGGCGAGAACTTCAGTGTATGAGTGGCGAGGCTTCTAAAACTATAGCAGAATCACGGGAGGACACTTATGCTTCCAAAGGAGCAACTCTCGGTCAATTGGTCGTTAACACATCGGAAATGAATTTAGGTCTATACTGATCCTACTGCCCGATATGTGGTAGTGGAAGGTTAAGCCCCTTAAACCTTATATAACATACATATAACGGATTGAATTACGTACATATTTATAAGGCAAGACTTATTTAAGAGACAAATTTTTTTTATATATTCAACAAATGTAGCACCTTATAGAAAATCAGAGGAAATATATTATTTCATGTCAAGCTTACTTCATTCACTCTATTCACTCTTTCTGAGAATAATTCCAAAAAACTTGAAAAACAATTAAAAAAATTATCTAATTTTCAAAATTTTCGTTAACAAAAAACTGCAATTTTTTTTAACTATCCTCAAAATTGCTAAAACACCTTTCATAGCAACAATTTATTAATGCAACTATCGAAATAATTTATTAATTAACTTAAGGATTTAACTGCAACTATTTCACGCATGTCTCGTTCATGCACAAATCGAAGAAGAAGAAAAACAGAAACACTGATACTAATTGGAAAGTGAAAAGTACGGCAGAATAGCGTGTAGGCGAACACCATTCGGTTATGCCCACACAATCGCAAGAAACTCACATACAATGTTCGTCGAGCAATATCGGAGCGAAACCGACATTTGACGCACTTCGTGGCAATACGAGCAGTGATATCAGTGGCACTGAACATAAAATCAATGTCAAAGGCGCATTGCGTCAACACGGCGGTGCCAGCAAGGATGATGAGCGATCTCAAGCCTCAACCTCAGTACATCATGCGGGATCTTCTACAACTATAGCCACAGCCGATGCCAAGTCCTACATAAGTGGTAGACCAAAAACAATATTGGAAGATCATGGCATTGTTTTGGGTAAAGTGATTGGAACGGGTAATTATGCTAAAGTTAAAATCGGCTATTCGGAAGAGTATGGCAAACGAGTCGCTGTTAAAATAATATCAAAAGTAAAAGCTCCAGCGGAGTATACGACAAAATTTTTACCACGCGAAATTGAAGCTGTTAAAGGACTGCATCATGAGAATCTGATAACCTTCTATCAAAGCATTGAGACTAGTCATAGGTGAGAAGAGTGAGAGGTGAATTCGAGAAGGGGAAGTTATTCGGTTTGATCATTACAATCCTTGCTTCTAAATATTCGTTAAACTCGGTAGATTTTATCATATTTCCGAATCAAATGACGATTCGGAAATGAGGGTACTGCCTTAGTCAAAAAAAAAAAAATGAAAGGTTGTGCTCCAGCGCCTCGCTCTCTTGACTTGCACTCAGCTAATTGAGCCTCATTTAGCTTTTGAATATTCTATTACTGGGGTGGATTTCCCGTCAATTAAGTACAATATTAATAAGTTCTCCTTCGCTTAGTGCTAGAAAGAGTTTGGTCTGTTTATAACTCACTCTGACCCACAGTTGTTTAGGTGTACCCTGCAAATATTCCAGGACCTTAAGTGTTCGCACTGGCGGCATCAGTGCAAGCCAGTTCATCCGTATATTTGTTACCTTCTACATCCAAACGAACTCTGCAACTAGGCCTGCCTCACATTTATACCCATGAGCTTAGTCATAAATAAATATCTTTACTGGTTGACGTTTCTTGGTCGCCTTGTACATTTCGTTATAATTTTCTATATGCTTCCAGTCCTTCACAGTTAAGAAACTGGACCCAATTGCCTAGAACTTTTGGGAGTTTAACAGAACTTTCAGGCGTTTAGCAGGAAGACCTCAGAGCGATGAGCTCAGGCAGCTAACGAAATCCAATCAGTTGTGATTTCAAGCGCCACCTCCCCTACTCATGATAGACGGTTGTGCTGTTTGTCCGAAGATAGGTTGGCGGTACGCATATCCCACTACCTTTTCATTGTGAGCAACGTAAGTAATGGATTTATCAATCTGGCCCACAGTAACGGAGCAAAATACTCTGAATGATGAATGTGGTGATATTTGCATTATTGATAAGCTTTCTTCATGTATATAAATGATATCAGTGTCATTGACCTATACGATTTCGTACAGTGTAATCTTACTCTTCAGTCATTGGGGCGAAAATCAACTTGGCTGATTGTGTTACTGATTCAATTCGATTTATATTCTCTATTCATCTTCCCCCTTCTAGAGTTTACTTAATCATGCAATTGGCAGAGAATGGCACACTGCTAGATTATGTGCGTGAAAAGAAATTTCTAGAAGAAGGTCATGGCCGTAATCTATTCCGTCAATTAATGAGCGCAGTTGAATACATTCATTCCAAAAATGTAGTGCATCGGTAAGTGGATAAACTACTATTTCACCTATGTTTTCATTATAAAACTCATTTCACTTGAAAGCGACATAAAGTGCGAAAATCTTCTTCTGGACGAATCATTCACCCTCAAGTTAATCGATTTTGGATTTGCGCGCAAAGATACACGCACCACGGACCAACAAGTGATACTTTCGAAAACATTTTGCGGTAGTTATGCCTATGCAAGTCCAGAAATTCTGAAAGGTAGTAATTTATTGCCTACAGCAAACTGTGCTTTTGCTCAAATTTATTTGTAATTTAATCTGTGAAGCTTTTTTCCCTCCCACAGGTATTGCCTACGATCCCTTCATGTCTGATATCTGGGCATGCGGCGTGGTATGTTATGCCATGGTTTTTGGTCGTCTACCATATGATGGCTCCAATGTGCATATATTACTTAAACGCATCAATGCTGCACTTGCTTTTCCGAAAAGTCCTACGGTCAGTCCCGAATGTAAACAGTTAATTGGTCATATATTGGCACCGCTAAAAGTTCGATATAATACACCGCAAATTAAGGAAGATCCATGGTTTAATAAAAAATAAAATTGGGAAATACATCGTTACATTAAGAAATAAAATCTTGGCAGAGTAGAATTTAAAGATTAGACTAGAAATTTTAGTTTGGTATGAAATTAGTATGTGTACGATGATTCTCTAATGCAAAGTATTAATAAAATATAACGAAACGATAAAAACATATTTTTAAAAGAGATTACTTCAAGATGCGAGGTAAAACTCCTGGTATCCAAAATAAATCGGGAGAGTAGTTTATATATATATAATTGGCGCTTTGTAACCGCTGAAGCGATTTTCGGCTCCTCCTCCAATTTGTGGTTTTGCATCTTGATGTTTTTCCAACAAATGGAGGGTTCTACAGTTTATACTAAGCCGCCTCCGAACGGCTGATGGTTTTTTTGAGCAGTCTTTACTTCATGTCCGAAATACACTAGGAGGAGTTGACATTTCCTGCCGAGAAATTAGAAAATTTCACTTATTTTTTATCTTTATTTTTTCTTTAAATTAATTTTCCCTAAATTTTGGATGTTGGTCGTACCAGGATTTGAACCCGAGCCTTCCGAATGTCAGTACGTAATGCTAACCACTATTTCTACAATACTTTACTTTTATTTATTTAATTTAATTTATTGTGCTCTACTTATTTTTTTTTAATTTACATCTTTTTTACTTTTTATTTTATTTTTTATGTTTAATTTATTTTTATTTTACTTTATTTTTCAGTTTATTTTAAATTATTTAACATAATTTGATTTATTTAATATTTTTTTTAATTTAATGTGATTTAATTTTTCTATTTTATTTTATTTTAACATATTTTGATTAATCTTTTTTTGCTTTATATTATTTTAATTATTTTGTTATTTTAATCAGTATTTATTTACTTTATTTTATTGTACTTATTTTGTAACTTTATATTTTTAAATATATTTTAATTAAATTAATTTTAATTTAATTTTAATTTAATCTAATTTTACTTTTTTTATTTTACTCTATTTAATTTAGTTTTAATTAATAATTACAATACATAATTAATAATTAATTTAATTTATTTCTTTTGTATTCTATTTTATTTTATTTTCTTTTTTTTATTTAAATTTATTTTATTTTACTGTATTTTATTTTTTTCGCTTTGTTTCATTAAATATAATTTAATTTCATTTTATTTTAATTTAAAATATTTTATATCATTTTATTTAATTTAATTTTAATTATTATTAATACAGTTTTTTGTTCAATTTAATTTTTTCGAGTTTCATTTTATTTTAATTTTTATATATTGTAATTGCATTTTAATTCATTTTATTTATTTTAATGTATTGTTATTTTCGTTAAAATTTGTTTTTAATTTTTTTATTTTATTTTTAATATGTTTTATTTTTATATTACTCTACTTTAGGTCGCGGAGACCACAGTAAAAATGTTCTACTACTGTACTGAAAGCCATGGAGAAACTGCTAGAATGACTAAACCCAGTCTAGGAGCAGCTATAACTAATATGGTCTTTCATTAAAAGCTTGAAATTAATAAAATAAATAAGAAGATAGTTCCATCAAAAGAAATAAATATGCAAACTACATTGCCATTTTTTTCATAAGTTATTGGCCATTTAGAAAATTAATATTCGTAAAAAGAAATAAAAAATCTTTTACCTGATTAAAATTCAATATTTGATTTTCAAGTAGAGCATTTGCATATATACATATAAGCAAGCACACTTCCTTCTTGTACTCTGCACTCAAATATACAATACAAATATTTAATACGTTTATCCACTTATGTCCTTAATTTGCGTTACAAGCAACTTTACTTATAAGTTTGTATGTGATACAAATATTACAATGCAGGTCATTGTCACTTTGCGAAGGGCGCAGGGATCAAATATTTGCGGTAGCCAGTTATTAGGGTTTGTAATGCATAGAGTGAGATTTATTTATATAATATAATATTTAATTTATCTAACCATTCAAGATAATAAATATATAATGATAGATTTTTGCAAAAATATTCCAAAGCGAGTGTGATAAATTTTAAGTGTGAGTGGTTCTGGTTGCGTGATTTAAAAAAAAAAAACAATGTCTTTTCACATACTACAGTTGTAATGTATTAAGATGATCAAATAAATTATAAATTAAATAAATTTAGTAAATAAATAGTAAATATATTTCGGGCTTTTTCATTTTTGATTGGAGGCACCGGTTACGCGATTGTTACCAAATCAATAACAGCGCACAATTAATTTCTTCTCTTCGCTGTTTGGCGCCAGTTGGAAATACCAAGTGAAACCAAGTCGCTGTCCATCTGATCCTTCCAACGAAGTGGAGGTCTTCCTCCTTCTCTGCTTCCACCTGTGGGTACTGCTTCGAATACTATATAAGCTGCAGGACTTTCATTCATAGCAGGGTTAATGAACATTATTGCTGAGGCCAAATCGCTGTGCTGTACCTTCAATGTAGTAAACTTTTTTCGGTTTTTGAGATAGAAAGAAATTATTTTAATGAACGGCCACACTCGAAAGGAAGTAAATAACCTTAGTGGTGAAACAAATATCAGAGCGTCGGAAAATTAGCTAAATCCTATTTGATGTAGCCAAAAGTAACGGTTCTTGGCAACTCTGTAAAGATCGCCTATAGACTTTTGAGAAAGCTATTAGGAAAGCACAAGATTTTCTTTGAAAACCCCTTTTGGATTGACATTAAAGGTTATTCTGAAGAAAATAGATTAAGGAAAGTTCTCTGCAAGATGCCAAACGATGAATGGACAATCCCTTGAAGAGAAATGCTGGACATTCTGATGAACAGGTCGGGTCACTATATATAAAAAAATCATAGGCAGCCAGTGAAATCATGTCTCCACAGTGCAATCACACCACTTCAAAGATGTCAATAAGATGTTTGTAAATTTTAAACCTTCATGCTTTGGGTCCCCAAACATATAGTTATTTTTTAAGGACCTGTAAAGCCGATGAACTCGCTAAAAGCTGAACACTCTTCCTACGACGTAGACTTTTTTCACGTAAACTACCCGCTAAGTTCGGTCTTAACTTGTAGGGTCAATAGCAGATTGCAGGGTGAAATCAAATGAAATGTAACCAGAATACAATCTTCGGAGTTTGATAAAATGCACTAAATGTTTTTAGCATTTAGGAATCACAACACTTAGCAGATCTACGAACGCTTGTTTATAATTTTTTTTTTTTGGAATAGTTCGGTCCACTTCCCAAAAAAAATGTCGTTCAAATCGTTCCAAGAACCATATAAATAATCTGATAAGTAAAGTCAATCAGTCGGTAATTTTTCGAGATACTCCTAAGGTACTTGACCAACTTGAAAGATAGGATAGCGACATCTGTTGATTGGATTGAGTAAGTAATCAACAGATGGCGCTGCTTTGTTAAACTTACAAGTTCAATAGAATAACCACCACGTGTTGTTGAGACTAAAGTATAAGTTAAATAATTTTTGCGGTAAACGAAATTCAGTGAAATTCAATTGTCTTTACTTTTTCAATTTTTGTCTGTATGGTTTTTCAGAAAAAAATTCATTGATTCAGCGTATTTTTCCGGATATATAGAATAATTACTTAAATCATAATTGGCTCAGTCATCGGGCGATTTTGGTCGCCAAAAATGTTGATGTTGGCGAAATTAAAATCAAGGCAAAACAGTTTTTAAAAGGTGAACTGATATCTTTTAAATCAATCGATACTGTTGTTGCTGATGAAAATGTGTAAAAGTTTATATTTTCCCATTGAATTTTTAAATTTACTAGATATACCTGTAATATCACCTTTATTTCCGATTAAAGATTGGTTCCCCTATTATTCTCCTATGCAATTTGAATTCACTTCAATTATGCAGAGGTACGAGTTTGGTCATCAAACAGATCACCGGAAATATTCTTGAAGCAACCATCTTGAAGTTGAAAGGAAAATGATACCATCAGATTATACTACACCCTGCAGAAGACAACAGTTTCCAATTCGCTTAGTTTTTGCCACGTCTATAAATAAGTCTCAAGGCCAATCAATGCTTTTCATTTGTGGTTTAGATTTGGAAAATCCATGTTTATCTCGTGGGCAACTATATGTTGCATGTTCACGTGTAGGGAAACCGTCCAATCTATTTGTGTTAGCTAAAATCCGGTTAATCAAAAATATCGTGCACCGATTAGTGCTAAATTACATTGAAATTAAAAGTATTTGTAATATAAAATAATAAATATTAAGGAACTAAGATTATCTGGCCTACGTACTTCATAAGTTTAAGTGTCATATGTTATTTACTAACAACTTTGTAATATACTCATTTGTTACGAACTTGAAAAGAAATAATAATACATTTTAAAATTAATTAGTTTGCATAGATTTTTGTTTAATACCAATTGTACGAAAATTTTAATCAAACGTGTCCAAAGTCCTTCCAATTTAAATCCTAATCCAGTGAGTTTTTTTTTACCAGTTTTAAGGGACAGCATGGCTTCCGAAGCTGAAAAAAAGCAGATTTTTGAGAGTTTTTTTTTCTCATTTGCGGGTGAATATAATTATACGAGTTTTGTACATTATAGTATATTATATTTGGAGAGTCTAGGAATTTTTTTGTCAAAAAATTATTAATATTTATACCGTGGCGGCAGTCGGTCGAAGTCGCTTCAAAAAAGCGTCGTAATGCGGTGCGTGGCCTCAGAGTTTTATCTGAGATAAAAAAAATTGAATTGATTTATTTAATATATTAGTTTCTTATGCGGATGAACGAAATTATACTGAAAAATATGCGATTTTTAATTTTTGACGCGGTTTTAAATTCGGAGGTACCATTATCATATAAAAACCAGCCTATTATTGCCTGTAAAAACAGTAAAAAAAAAAAATTATATAAAAGCAGTCATTCATCCGCAAGCATTTGTTGTACAAAGGATGTGTGCAAAATTTCATTTAGATCGGAGCATTACTTTTTGGGTTACGTTACGCACCGACTTGTGAAAAGTAGTTTTGAGAAAAATGCATCTACGTAAAGTTTTAAAAGCAATTGAAATTTTCTTGAGCACGATTATGAGATAATCGGATCTCAGCGAGTTTTAGTCTGATCGACTTTTATATAAAAAATTAGAGTAAAACCTTTTTTTTTTGAAGTTGCAAGCCATCCTGTCCTCTTAACGTTTCCTTTTTCGTTCGTAAATAATAATTTCAATGTATCAACGGAAAAATCTGTCATGGAGAGGTCGTCGTATCTTTGTTATAAAAGGCATCTATGTAAAAATGCATGGTGGTATTCATGACTGATGTTCTCCTACTTTTCCTCTTGAATAGTTTACTGCAACGTCTAACCTCAAAAACCTTAGCCACAACAACACGTAGGCGGGTCACCTAGTATTTATATAAAAAATAGGTCTTTGATCTTTTAATTTTCTTTTAGGCTATGAACCGATATTAGGGGGCGTTGCAAGAAAAAAAGAAGTCAACTTGGTATATAACAGCCACCCTAATGTATGGTACATATATGCATGTATGTAACTCCATATATTTAGTTAATAATTTGTTGCATAAATTAATGTGCAACCGACTGTGTGTTTCGTCTGTGAGTATTTATTTAATAATTTTCCAAATGATTAATTTTGAATACATAATTTGCAACAACAAAAACAAATATGCCTATACAAACAAGTCAAAGTCAAACACTACTCACGGAAAATATGCACATACATATGTATATGTATATATCTATGTACATATGTATGTATGAATAAACAATAAGAAGATAATTTAATATGCAAATGCTAAGAACTTAAATATTATAATCATCTTTGCACTTTAGTCTCTCTATAATTTTTAAGTAACTGCTTAACTCACTGACTTTAAATGGGAGTATGACCGAAATACTGTTAAAACCAAAAGCTAATGTAATAATTTGAAAGCGACAAATGCAAATGGCGAGGTATGTGCGCAAAATTGTGCAAATTTTAGTTGACATTTGGAACTAATCAGTAGAAGTGGCAGTGAAAAATTTATGCAGAAATCTTTGTGTTATAGGTATATAGGTACATATAAATATACAGGATGTTCCAATAAGAGGTATTGTTTTGATATTCAAAGAAAAATGGAATTTTTGAAATAAATTTGAAATAAACGGATGTTTATTTCAATGCAAAGAGGAAGAAGTGCCATTAATATTGGATAGCAATATTAGTCAAATGACCGCCACAGCTAGCTTGACATTTTCCATCACCAAATCACAAAGGGGCTGATGTATGCCCAAAATAGATTCTCGAGTTCCATCTTTGAGGTCTTGAATTGACGTTGGCTTGTTGGTGTTGACCTTATCTCTCACGAAGCTTCAAAGGAAAAAGTCGCAAGGTGTTAAATCACAAGAGCTCGGTGGACAATTGCGATCACCTCTTCGAGAGATAACACGGTCCGGAAACTTTTCCTTTAAAGATCGATGATTTCGTTGCTTGTGTGGCACGTAGCGCCATTTTGTCTAGATCAAGACTATCCAAAAATCATTAATCATCTCTGGATAGCGCAATCCATTCACTGTAACGGTTGCTCCAGCCTCATTTTCGAAACAGCAAAGTTCCCGCCAGACCATAAACCGCACCATACAGTTAATCGTAGAGTGTGGAGAGGATTTTAAGAATAAATCTTGAGTTTTCCGAGCCTCAGATGCGACATTTTTGCTTATTTACGTATCCATCCAGATGAAAATAGACCTCAACAGTCAAGTTGATTTTTCGATGAATTTCTTTTTAGTAATTTTTAATAATTTCAGTGCGTTGTAAAAGCAAATTTCAAAAAACTACAGCTTCAAAAGTGACCTCTACCGCAATAGCCTCTTTTTTGGAAAACCCTTTATATATGTACTTATGTATGCGCACAGGCCTTTCGCTTACAATTCATGCACTCCAAAATATCACTAAATCTCTAAATATGTATGTACGTGTATGTGCGAGTATATAGATTTGTTCTGCTTAATATTTAGCTAAGCTAACAGTCGACAAATGGTAGGTAAACAATATATTGCAAACATACATACATATGTACATATATATGCATGTTTACTTGAATATACTCCTATAAACACCAACACCAAATTAGCGACAATTGACATCTACAACATGTTCAACTCCCATAATGCTGTATGCAAATTTTAATGCAAACACCTTCATATTTGACAATACGAGTACATGCGGTTAAATGCACTGTAAATACTCTTAAGTACGAGTATGTGTGTGTGTGTGTGTGTGTGTGTTTGTAGACATGTGTAAGGCAATGACATTTGTCCATTTGGTCATGTCGACGGCTTTATAGAAGGCGTTGACTTTAGTGTTTGCATTGAGAATGAAGATGCTCTTTGGTCTAATTTGAAATTATTTGCATATTGGATGACAACAAATGCGTCTGCGTTTGAAGGTGCTCGAGTGTGTGGGAAGATTTCTTAGTAACGTTTCACTTATTATGTATATTACTTTTAATTTTTTGCAATTACCGTGAAATAAGCTTTCTCAACATCGCATATAAGGTCCTATCAGGTGTATTGTGGGAAATACTAAAGCCCACCGTCAACAAACTAATTGATCCTTATCAGTATGGCCAGATATTCATCATGCGCCAAATTTTGGAAAAGACCAATGAAAGGAGGATCGACCCACATCCCCTTCGTCGACTTTAAAGCAACCTTCGACAGCACTAATACGAACTGCCTTTATGTCTGAGTTTGGTGTCCCCGAAAAACTTTTTCGGCTATATAAACTGAGCTTAAGGAACACTAAAAGTTCCGTCAGGATCGGGAAGGGCCTCTCCGAGCCGTTCGATACCAAACGAGGTTTCAGACAAGGCGATTCTAGAGAAAATAATACGAGCTGTAGAGCTGAATAGAAAAAGTACAATCTTCTATAACAGTATACAGCTGTTGGCGTACGCATATCGCGTGTCCTCAAGCAAACAGTCATCGCATTCCCGACTCGGCTCCCACGTCACTGTTGACAGTCATAACTTTGACGTTGTATATAATTTCGTCTAGCTAGGAACCAACATCAACACCAACAACAATGTTAGCCTGGAAATCCAACACAGAATTACTCTTGCCAACACATGCCACTTTGGACTGAGTAGGCAATTAAAAAGTAAAGTCCTCTCTCGGTGAACGAAAACCAAACCCTACAAGTCGCTCATCATACCCGTTCTACTATATGACGCAGAGGCGTGGATGATATCAAAATCTGATAGGTTGGTCCTAGGAGTCCTCGAGAGAAAAGCTTTGCGAACGATTTATGGTCCTTTGCGTATTGGCAACGGCGAATACTGCAGAAGATGGAACTGTACGAGATATACGATGATATTGATATAGTTCAACGAAAGAAGAGACAGCGGCTACGCTGGATAAGTCATGTCGTAGATGTTACTTCTAACTGTTGGCTTTTAATGAGGAGCTTTATATTGAAGACTTTATTTACCATAGTTAAAACTATCCGATTTATGTCAATTATGTATCGTTTTGCTCGATAATTTTTGCCAATATGAAGGCACTGTCATTAGACTCTCTCATAGAAACCCTTGTCCCTATTGGCAAAAATTGGGTCAATCGATTTCCACAGATTTCTATTGCGGCCATTTCTTAACTAGTAAAATTATTCGCCATAGACATGAACAGTTGGTAATCACTTGATGCGAGGTCCGGACTATAAGGTGGATGCATGAGATCCTTCGAATCAAGCTATCGGAGCTTCTGGCTAGTCACTATGGATGTGTGTGATCTGGCGTTGTCCTGATAAAACAAAATCCCCCTCCTGCTGGCTAAAGCTGGGCACTTTTGGGCAATTGCTTACTTCAGATGGTCCAAATGCTGACATACAAGTAATAATTAATAGCTTGGCCATAGGCGAGCAGTTCATAGTCAATAATTCCTTGCCAATCCCACCAAGATGTTTGGAGATGTTTGGAGATGTTGTTGTAATTGTAGTAGCGGTTCGCCAACTCCGCTTAAGAACAGGTTAGATCAGCCATCGATGTTATCTAATGGGAGGTCAAGAAAACGAGCTGTTTCGACTGGTTTGGAGGGAGAATAGGGTTAGATAAGTTCATTTCAGGGAGCATGCAAAGAGATGCTTAGTGTCCCGCGGGGTGTCATTGTATGTAAGACATACCTTGGGTATGTCGAGGTTAAGTCTGGATAAGTAAGAGTTTGACCTGCTACAGTATCCAAACTTAAGTAGTGCCGGTATTACGCGGGACTCCCGAGGCAGCTCAAGCTCTTCGCGTGCTATAGATGGTGGTTTGACTCCTAGAACGTCATTCTCAGGGAGAAAGTTCATAAAAATGTTAATGGACACTTGGTGAATGGCATTTAGTGCTTGTTTATGCCGTTTTTTCTCGTTAACCCAGGTATCACCCATATATCCAACTTTTTTTGTGTATCTAGCTCCAAGCTGTTATGTGAGCAACGTTTTGCTCCTGGGTAATCAATCCAGTGCTCGCATGACATTTCACGATTCCATTATTTTACAGAGATTTTAGACAATTGGGGTTCCAGTGCGTGGTGCATCTTTGACATATAAATCTCTGCTGAGTGCCACCGCAGTTAGAATAAATTGTTTCATAACTTCTTATTTTAATTTTCAGGAAATTTGAATATTGTTCTAGCAAGGATTTTAATCCATGGCCGTCCGCGCGGTAGCACACACTGCGGTCACCAATCTCTTGACTTTGATACTGAAGCGCCATTGATCATTTTGTCAACTTTCTGTCAAGATTATTCAAAGCAAAGCAAGCTTGATACATAGATGCATTTATAGAATTGCCCATTTCATAGTTTCAAAAGTACAGGACTGTCAATTGGTCACAAGATCGTGCGAATTGGCACCGTTGGACTTTTTTGTGGAGCTACGCGGAAAAAACTTTAATTCTTGAGCACTTGAAAACAAAGATTTGTCAAGTTATGGCTGAGATACCGCCCAATATGTGCCAAAAAGTGGTGGAAAATTGTCTCAAACGGATCGAAGTTTGCGAAAATTTGCAAGGCGGTTATTTGAATGACGTAAGGCTTAAACTTTATAATAAAAATTTAATTTCATGAAAAAAAATGATTTTAAATATATTTTATTAACGTTCATTTCGAAACCGCATAATGGATATCCCTTGCTTGATCATAGGTATGTATTTATATTGTACTATAAACAATTTTTTTTGTAATTTTCATATCACAATTTTAATCGTTTTCAATCGCCAATCGTCGGTTTGTAGATTTTTTAATTAAGCGTTTAAAATTACTATAATTACAACAACGCCACTGGGCTTACTTTGTAGTACGAAAAAGTTTGCCTGTTTATTTATACGCCTGTTAAACTACTGTTAGGGACTAACCGTATGCAAAATTACATGTCAATGTCTAGACATGGGGAACGCAGCGTATAATTAACTGTGCATGACAGCGATGCCGACAATTAGTGTTTGACTTCCACAGCATTTTCACTCACAGTGCATGTACTCATGACTAGAGTCATTTATAAATGTATGTACATACATATACACGTAAATCCACAACATACCATCATCATCGTCATCATCATCATCATCATCACTAACACAAACAACTACTCGCCCAAAGTACCGTTCAAAGCGTGTCCACTAGTGATTGTATACCTTGAAATGGGAAAATGTTGTTTTGTAGGGATAAAATCACTACATTCATTAATACATACTCGTATGTATGTGTACGAGTGCCTACGCATTTTCCGCTTTTGCGTTCATTGCATCGTCACGTCACGTAACGTAGCGAAATTCCGCTAACTACAAATGTCAAATGCCAAATGCAAATGTAACTTGCACAATGAAATGTGGCTAGTCGTGTGGAAGTGAGCTATGGTCATGTTGTTGACAGTGACAGTGTCAGCGTTCTGGGAGGGAGGGGTGGTTAGGTGTAATGTTGCGTTCGTTGTTGCTTTTCATTAAGGAATTTTGGTAAATGCGTTGTTTCAGGTGTACGCAATGCAAATCATATGTATGTAGCATGTGTATGTGTATGAAAAAAATGACAGACTCTGAGCTGAATTTCACTTTAGCATTGTTTGTTGGCCGAAATCTTAGATTTGGCTAAAGCAATGTTGCTCTCTACAACACTAATTGCAGATTGTTAAGGGAGTCGTGGGGGAAGTTAATTTTAAAATGAAACAAACAAGTTAGAAGTGCTGTCTTCAGCCAAGCCAAAGTGTTTATACCTTTCATGAACATATCATATCATAACGTATCGGTTGCATGGGGCCTGATTTTCGGTGACAATGATTATTTGTAAACAAAAATTTACAAAACCAAATTGCATGCTTTGGATGCTTTCTTTAAGGCAGTTTTGATTTTTACAAGCCTTAGAAAGAGGTGCTGGTGATAGCAAAAATAATGTACGTTTGATCGAAAAAAAAATCAAATTAAATTAAATTATCTCCTATTCGAACGAAAAAAGTATTATTTAAACTACTTTTTTCAAACTTCGGAAAAATTTGGAATTTGCCAGCTTCTTCGGTATTTGTTTAGTTGATATATTGTGAAGAGACACTCATAAAATTTTAGAAAAAATTTCGTTCTATTGTTTCAGATGCATCACACGATCTCCATCACCGCTTAAAGCTTAAATATAGTATATCACTGTCTTAAAATTTCGTTGGCAATAATTTTCTTCCCTTTCAAAAAAAATTCCTGAAAAACGTTTTTTCGGGTTCTAAAATGCCTTAAGAATTTATCAGCCGAAAACACATATCTGAAAAAGTCCTTTGCATGGAAGCATTATGTTACAGTACACCGATCTGGCTAGCTACCAGAAATAATCAACATATTATAAAATATACCAGCATACCCAGATTCGTTCAAATATCTCAAAATTAGAGAGCGTTCAAGGAGTTGGTCAATACACAAACAGACAGACAGATAGACGGGCATAGCTTAATCAACTCGGCTCGTCATTCTGATCATGTATGGTATATTGGTATATATGTATCGGTATAAATTTTGATGGGTCTAGGTATATCTTCTCCTTCAGGTATTTCTCTACAAAATTAGTCAAATTTCTTCTGGTCAGCTAAAAATCATATTAAGCATCGGTTTGAAAAGCGTTTTTTGGAAGCAGAGACCGACAAATATTCTACTGTTATGAAATAAATAGTCATCCCATCTCCCAACTCGGCACCCTCGTCATAACTTTGAAGTTATAAGCAATTTGGACAATTTTGGAACCAGCATTTTCACCAAAAAAGTAAAAAATTAAAGATGTTGTCTTAGGGCCTAGTATCTCGCAAAGGAGACCTAAATATTAAGTTAATTTCTGCTTTAAGTATCTATTTACTTGTATATAAGCTGTCCACAATCCCGAGGACCCCACAATAATTTAGTATTTGACTCAAAGTTGAGTTTCATAACATTATGCGCCCATCAACGATCTACTATTATTATTTCTAAACAATATCTCCGGCAGGAGCAGTTGCTTTCAGACATTCTACATCGTGGTCAGTGGTGATATTTCCGAACCCTTCTGGCTGGTAGCTACGCTCACCACACTGATTTCCGAAGCTCTCAGTTCATCACTGTCTCTAGCAGGACTAATCTATATCTGTTGATCACTACTTTTTCTAAGCATATTAATAGTATTGGCTTTGCTAGTACTGGTGGAATGACGAGCAGGCTGGTAGTGCTTGCTATTCGTGAACTGCGTATGTAGTGGCCCTGTATTGTTGAATAGAGTTGCCCGCCCCTGTATGTTTTGCAATGTTGGACAAATTCTTTTTTAATATTTGAGAGGTGTTGATGTTGATGCTATCGCTGTAATGAAGTTTGTCCTTGCGTTCATTTAAAAAATTTTTCTACTCATCATCCCAACACATAGTATTGGCACTTCGTCCAACTTTCTTGCTGATACAACTCACGATTCATACTGACTTTAGCTGAGTTTCGTACTTAGCCTGAAAAAAGGGTTATTCATTTTACGGTTTCGTAAATAAAATATTTTTTTTTGCGCTATCTCATTTTCTATTTTTATTTCTATGTTTATTTTCGCGAAGCCTCATAGAAAAGTCCAATACACTTGCGAACCAAGGAGCGCACCAGACTTCAAGTTTCCTTGGGTGTAATGGTCTCTCTTCAACCATTTGAGCATTACAATATCCCGCGAGTGAGAAATGCGAGCCGTCGCTGAAGAAATTTTTTTTTCGAAAAATCGGCTTCACTGCTTCTTATTCAAGCACCCAATCGACGTATGTATGTACAGCATTGTGAATGGTCAGCTGACATCAGTGGTTGAGTGAGCTGGACCCTATATGGATGTAGGTGTCAGCCCCAGTGGAAAATACGCTTTAATGTACCTAATACCTAATACCAGCTCTTCGGGACTTCGAGAAACAGACACATTCGGGTATTCGGCTACACTTTTACTTACAGTGGCGATATTTGAGGTGGGCCGAGCAAAACGGTGCTGCACAGGTCTTACAATATCTGTAGCCGTTCCAGTTTATTAAAATTTCTTTGAAATTTTACCCACAGCTTGAGAAGTATGATGATTATATGCACCATGATCTCCTTTTGAAGCACGAAACGTGACCGCGTCATCATTTTTGTAGAAGGATCTTGTTCAAGTGCGTGACACTTTATATGCATATATGCGTGTATGTATAATCATTCTCAGGTAGACAGTGAAGGATTAAACTTTATGTGGCTAATAGATACTAATCTCGGTATGACGCTCCAAAGTTTGTGTGTTCGCATATCTAGACCCTTAACAGATACAGCGCTCATTAAATTCCCGTCGTAACAATAGAACTGTCATCCCCATCGTGTCCAACCAAGGGAGGACGGTACCTCGCACAACCTCCAATTTCTCACCCGAAGTTGACCCGTGAATTCCATTTAATACATTTACCAGGGCGAAAAAAGGAGCTGCCATCCCACACCACCTTTAATTTCTTCCAATGGAGTTCACTCCATTCGGTGAATAAATTCAATAGTTTTATTGTATCTTCCTTTTAACCTAAATATCATCTACCTCTTGGCCCAAGTTTGGCCGTTTTAATAATTCTATTGCATTTTGCGGTTGTTAAGCGATCAATTATCATAAATGCCTTACTTCTGAGTAAAGCAAACGATTTTTTATAGGTATTATATATTATAAATAAAAATAATATTAAATACGCAATAATTTCGAATATAGGTACAAAGACACGATATACTCACATAAGTATTGGGTTGCTCCATAAAGAGCCGGCGATTTTTTAAAAGAAATTGAATACATTTCATTAAATTGTATTATGAAATTTAATCAATTATGTAATTTCCATTTTGCTTGATGACCTTACGCCATCTTTCAGGCAACATTATTATTGCACGATCATACAACAAGTGCGATAAATCGTCATTTTCGAAAGTTTTACCATTTAATGAATTCGAAACAAATGGTAGTCTGACGGTGCAATGTCAAGGCTATATGCTGGATACAGCAACAGTTCCCAGCCAAGCTCTCTCAGTTTTTGGCGAGTAACCAAATATGTGTGCGATCTAGCAATGTCCTGGTGGAATATGGCACCTTTACGATTGACCGATTCTGGCCGCTTCTCTTTGATGGATGTATTTAATTTATCCGGTTTTTCACAGTAGACATAAGAATTAATCGTTTGGTTCTTTGGAAGCAGCTCAAAATATACCACACCCTTCCAATCCCACCAAACTGACAGCTTAATATTCTTTTGGTCTGTTAAATGAATTTTTTCAATTCATGTGGTACCCAAATATCAAGTTTTTTTTACCAGTCCAAGACGTCTTATATAATTATGAACGGTTGATTTTGGTATACTTAACTTCTCTCCATCACACGCTCAGTTACGTGACGATCCGATTCGATTAAAGCCTTGATATCATCATCATCAACTTCACTTGGCCGACCTGAACGTGGCTTATCTTTGCGTGAAAAATCTCTCGAACGGAATTTTAAAAACCAACTTCGACACTCTGTTTCTTTTAAGGCCTTATCACCATACAAATTATTCAACTTTTTAGCAACCTGCGCTGTTTTTTTCTTTTAAGGAAATAATAAAGTCAAATAAGGGGAAAAATGCTTTATTGTGGGCTCCATACCAAAATTGACTCCAAACAAACAAATATAAAAAAATTAGGTCTGCATTTTTTCTAAAGCAAGCTAAAATTGACCGCTTATAGCTTTCAAAAGAAAAAAATCCAATTAAATTGTCACAAGCTGTTAAAAAAAATTGTCAACGTCGTCTGTATGAAAAATCGCAGGTTTCATTTGGGGCAACCCAATATATGGAATACAGAAATATAAATATTCCGAACTAATTAATTTTTTTTTTCTGAAATAACAAATCATGCAATTTTCGATCAACTAATCATTTCATGACATTAAATGTGAATGCCAAAGATTATGAGCTGTTTGTATCTCAAGTGAATTAAGCTATTTAATGCGTTTTTCTTACATATATAAATAAATAAAATACGCAGGTTTCAACATTAATCGTCGATTGATAGACTTCAAATAATGAATGCAATAACAAAAGACAACGAACGGCTGTTCGGCATATGTTTTAATACACGCGCAAGCAATCAGTAAAGAGCACACACATAACATACATACGTGTACATACAGAATTGATGGCAACAAAATATATATTTTTACATACATACACATAAACATACATGTATGAATATATAAATAAATAATCACACTAACGCAACCTGTCTGTAATTGTGAATTTTTTATTGTTGTTTGTATGCATACATATGTATGTGTATTCAGTAATAAATACATACAATATTTATGCTTTTCATTTAAGAAATTTTCATATCCTGTTAATTTATGTAACATTTCCGTTTTCATCTGTCAAAAATAAAACGATGAGTACGCAAAAGTAAGTAAAAAAGAGAAAAGAAAGAAAATAATTACGCAGAAAAAAGGAAATATTTTCAATAAACTTCATGTGTATATTATTAAATATATTTACGTATGTATATATGTATATGTGTATGTGAAAAGTATTCATTTATAATTTATGTAAAAGCTACTTGCTCGTGTAGTCAATTTGTATACACATGTAGGGCGCAATGGAGATCTGGTAGATATGGACTTATTTGTCAGCAATGCACATACTTATATTATATGAAATTATATATGAGCGTATTAAGGTGGTACTAAATTTGTTTATTTATCATAGATAAACCCTTTTTTGGTCATTTCCTGATTATCTGACTCAATAAACTAGAACAACGTGTCATAAATTACCGCGATAACCGAATGGTTAGCTGTGCTTACTGCCATTCGGAAGACCAGGGTGTTCGAGTCCAGGTCCGGCCAACACTTAAATTATTGAAAATGAATTTGAATGAAAGATTAAATTCAATTCATTGCAATTGCGGTTATCACTCGGTAGGAAATGTCATAACGTCCCAGTGTATTTCGGACATGAAAATCAAAGCTCCTCATATAAATCCATCGGCCGTTCGGAGGCGGCTTAGTATAAACTATAAGTCTGACCATTTTGTTGAAAAACCTCAGGATGCACACCACAAATTGGAGGAGGATGTATATATGTATGTGCATATATAATTCGAGGACAAAATCTTAAAGATTAAAATTGGAGACGGAATCAAACCTAATTACAAATTATGTATTTGGTGAGAAAGAAAGAGCCAGCTGTTGTATTAAATTCTAAATTACGTGCCGTTCACACACGTTCAATTAGTATGAAACTATTAGAGTTTGGCCTCAAGGTGACGTCCTCTCTTTTATGCTCTGGAAACTTATGGTTAAATTCGTATCTGATAAAAGCTAGTTGGGATAAAGCTAAAATCTTTGCATATGATGATGTCATTGCCTAAGCTTTTAGGAGTAAGTTCCCATGAAATCTATGCGACTTGATGCAGGGGACTCTTTGAAAAATACCTAACTGGTTTAGCCGTGGTGGACTCACTTTACTAAGAGTTACATATCACTGAGAATAAACTTCAAATGATATTGACCTATGTCTGGGAACCAATGAAAAAATTTCTGAGCATAGTTCTGAGAGACTGAGTTGGAAACCCAATTTAGTAAGTAGATATGAAATAATACCAATCACTCTCTATATATCTATATGACGCATGTCGAACAATTATATGACGAAGGGAGGAATGGAATGAAAGCTACGATACTCTAGTTGGCAGTATTGAGTTATACATGGATGTATCCAAGCTTGATGAAGAGTTGAGCTCTTTTTCAGTCAACTGGATCATTGTGGTGTGTTTCAGTTGTTATGGAGACTGTAGATTAAATTGGAACCGAACTTACGAACAAAGATACATTTTTTTATTTTCACAATAGTTTACAGGAGATGACCGAAGAGATAATCTCTTCATTTAGTCATTGGCAACAGGGACACAAAGGGGAAAAATAATGTAGTGGTAAGCAAAATGTTGCACAAAGTATTTGTTTATGAACAAGTCAAACCAACATAGGACCCAACTGTGATTTGGAGAATATAAGCAGCAGCGAGCTAAAATGGAGTTAGAAAAGCTCTTCTCAAAAGAGAGGATATTTCTTAGATAACGGGGTCCTAACGACTGTTTGATAGGTCCACACCCAGTAAGGTCTGTAGTTGCTTTTAGATGATGTTGGAGAAGCTGAGTAAAAAACGATCTCTTTTCTGATAGCTGAGAGTTGCCATCTTTGATTATTTTTCTAAGATAGTAGACGTCAGTGTAAATTACACATCGAAATTGTCAAAAGAAAATCGAAGTGGATAGATAGTGCGGCTTAGTAATGAGATCAATATCTTAGTATCACAAAGGTCTCTGCACTGCCTAAGTGTACTGATTACTTTTTTCTACATTCCGAACGAATTTTTTTCTGTTTCATCTAATAGAGAATTTATTTTTCGACATTTCATTTTCTCATTAAACATATATGGTACACATACTGGCTACCAATTAAGTTGCTGAAATGATCTTAATTAGTTAATTAAATTATGATCTGAATGGCATTTTCATAGTTCAGTCCCAATTTATAGACTTCAATATATGTGAATAAGTTCAACCCTAAAATAAACACTTAAGCTCCCTTGATAACATCAAGTTTATTATAAAAAAAGTTTTCTTATGATAAATACCATATAATATAAAAGAGTACATGTGAAATAATGCCAACTGCAGTGGTGTTTCCAGTGAAATTTGTACAACATTTAATAACGACAGCCACAATAAGAGCGATACACCTTTGTGGTTTGCTGTTGAAGTTTCGATCGGCCATATTCGCCGGAAATTCGTTGTCTCACATGCGCCACTCAAGCGCAGTTTCATTGTTTATAAACATACAGATATGTGCAGCCACATCTGGGTGAATGGGTGTTTGTTTGTATGTAAGTAATGGCGAAAATATATTTTACATTTCTATATATTATTTAATTGGTATGAATTCAGAATATAATTCACATTAGTTTGCGTATTTTTATATGTCAGTAGTAGTAATATATTTAATATATTTAATATTTAATAATTTGCACAAATTAAAAAAAATATGTGTAAAAAGATATCATTTCATTGTAAATTTATAAGAATATTACTTTAGAGATTTTGTGTAATTTAATTTGTTGGAGATTTATTTGAAAGTATTTCATTTCATTTTAATTAATTATTTTTTTATTTATGTTTCTTGGAGGTAATATTTTATTCTAATTTTTAAGTTATTTATTTTAACTTATTTTGTTTTAAAATATTAAGTTAGATCTTTCTATTTAATTTAATTTAATTTAATTTTTATTGTAAATTTCATCTTACTTTTTTGTTTTCCTAAATAATTTTTGAATGATCTTATTCATATTTTTTTATTTTATTCTATTATATATCTTCTTCTTCTTAATTGGCGTTGGCACCGTTTACGCGATTATAGCCGAATCAATATTAGCGCGCCATTCATTTTTTCTATTCACTGTTTGGCAATACCAAGTGAAGTCAGGTCCCTCTCCACCTGATCCTTCCAACGAGTGGAGGTCTTCCTCTTCCTCTGCTTCCACCAGCGGGTACTGCATCGAATATCTTCAAAGCTGGAGTGCTTTCATCCATTCGGATGACATGCCTAGCCAGCGTAGCCGCTGTCTCTTCTTTCGTTGAACTACATCAATATCATCGTATAGTTCGTACAGCTCATCGTTCCATCGTCTGCGGTATTCGCCATTGCCAATGCGCAAAGGAAAAGTTCCCAAAACTTTTTTCTTGAAGACTCCTAGGGCCGACGCGTCAGATGTAGACATCATCCACCCTTCTGCGCCATATAATGGGACGGGTATGATGAGCGATTTGTAGAGTTGTTTTTCGTAGCACGTGTTGGCAAGAGTGATTCTGTGTTGGATTTTCAGGTTGACATTGTTGTTGGTGTTAATACTGGTTCCAAGATAGACGAAGTTATCTACGACTTAAAAGTTATTACTGTCAACAGTGACGTGGGAGCCGAGTCGCGAGTGCGATGACTGTTTGTGTGATGACAGGAGATATTTCGTTATGCCCTCGTTCACTACCAGACTCGCAGCCTTCGCTTCCTTACCCAGTCTGGAGAAAGCAGAACTTACGGGGCGGTTGTTGAGGCCAATAATGCCAATATTATCGGCGTACGCCAACAGCTGTACAATCTTATAGAAGATTGTACCTTCTCTATTCAGCTCTGCAGCTCTTATTATTTTCAATATTTTAAAAAAGTCACACGAATCGCCTTGTCTAAAACCTCGTTTGGTATCGGACGGCTCGGAGAGGTCCTACCCGATCGTGACGGAGCTTTTAGTGTTGCTTAAGGTCAGTTTACATAGCCGTATAAGTTTTGCGGGGATACTAAATTCGGACTTAGCGTCGTAGAGGCAGCTTCTATGGGTGGTGTAGAAGTCAGCTTTAAAATCTATGAGAAAGTGATATACATATATCGATTCTTTTCTCATGGGTATATTTCAAAATTTGGCGCATGGAGAATATCTGGTCTATGGTTGATTTACCAAGCCTAAGACTAGACTAATAAGGTCCAATCAGCTTTAATATTTCAGAAATACCTACGCTCGAAATGTATGGAGGCTTATTCGTGATACTCGTTTTATAGATTGGGCAGAGCATACTTAGGTTCCAATCATTGGATATTCTTTCATCCGGCCTGCATGCACCTGATCGCCATATTTGAATAGCTAGGCCGGATCACGTCGTTTTGTTGTTTTTCAAGCAGGTATTTATTTTTAGAAAATCGATATAATCGGGCAATGAAACATTTGTTTTATTATCATAGAGTGGGAAATCGAGCTCACCATGTCCTGGTGTACCACTTTCACTGCCATTCAGCAGGCTGAAGTAGAGTTATCTTTATAGATTCAGTGTACTTTGTAACTAGATCACCTCTCTGTATCTACAAGATTCTGCTCCTGTTTTGAAACCTCCTATATGTTGTTGTATTTTTTCATAGAATATTCAAGCATTACCCTTGTCAGCCAGCTCCTTAAGCTCTTCATACTCCCACATCTCGGTCTTTTTATTTTTTTGTCTGCGAATGCGTCTTGCTTCCTCCTGAATTCTCAGTATCTATCCCACGTGTCGATCGCAACATTGCGAGATAGGCAGCCCGCTGCGGAACGGCAATCCTCATAATACCGGCTGTTGCTTGTTACCATTTCGAAAACCAATAGTTTCTTTTGCAGCTGGGCGTAGGGATCCCGAAATTCCGTCCCACAGTTCTCGTATACCGAGTGGTTGATGAATGCTGTCAGAGTCGTCGTTCGGCAGTCATTTGTGATTGCCGCTTTTCGACTTCAAACCTTCCTTGCGTTTGCTGACGGGCGTTCTTTGCTGCGGGAGGGTGCGTATCCTTGCTGCAACAAGATATTAGTCCGCGTAGATGTTGGGTTCTCGAAGTGTACACACGTCAAGTAGACTGGAGACAGCCAAATATTGATGATTTTCTGGCGCTGGAATAAAGTACTACATACAACCATATTTCGGGCCCATTAAAGCCGATCAGCCTCAATCCATTTGGGGATGTTTCATTCTGAAGGCTGAATTTTCCGAGAGTTGCGTCGAAGATACTTTCTGTGCCCACCCTGTTGTTAAAGTTGCCAACTACAATTTTGACATCGTGGAGGGGCAGTGCTCATTACTATGCTCCAGGCGCTCATAAAAAGCAACCTTGGTCGCATCGTCCTACTCTTCAGCGAAATTTTAATAAAATTTTGTTTTATTGGGATCTATTTTCTTTCCTTTGCTGTTTATTATTTTATTATTTATTATCCGGTATATTATTATAAAGAAGCATTTGAAAATATTACTAACGATGTAAGACCCCCAATAAAGCCAACGTCCATAGCTGTTGAGCCAATATTGACAGCCACGCTGAGGAAGGGGATTTCATTTGGCATATTGTTACGGTTTGGTGCTCGAAAACAGAACTTTGAAATTCAGTACATCACATCGATGACATTTTTGATCACAACTTCATGCAAACGCGATTTGCAGCACACGCCTGTGTATTTTAATTTAATATTTTTAAATTTATTATTATTTTAATTTAATTTTTCTTTCAGTTATTTAACCATATTTTGTTTATCTTATTTATACAATTTTTATTTAATTTAATTGGACTTTTTCATATTTAATTTTTTTTAGTTTATTCGGAAAATTTTATAGGTACAAATATTTTTTCTTCCCATATTATGAGTTGTCTACTCTTCTGCTTTATCGACCTTTTAACTGTTTCACATGAGTATGTGCTCTGAATGGTGCTTCTCCGATGAAGAGTTTTTTTCCTTCGTATTACATTTATTCTCTTTACTTATGCGTTGGAAGGACCTCTTTTTTAATTTCTGATATGAAATTCGTTAACGACCGTGCACATAATCGTTCGAAATGTGTTTGGTCAGTTCACCGGGAAAATTATATTTGAGGCGAGTCCATGCGCAGGTTTTGTTTTTGTGTTATTATTAAAAACAACAGTAGAAAAGTGTGAGTTCAGCGCTTGGAAAATCATCAACAAAAAGTGTTCATATAAAAAGTACTTCACGTTAAAGTGGTGATTTTTATAACACGCGACCGCGTTAAAAAGGGGTCAGGCGATCATCTGATGACATTTTGAATTTGTGGCAGCGTTCTACATTTTACACTGCCATTTTGCCATTTTTTGTTATCGTTTTTATGGATATTTGTTTATATAGAGCGATGCATGTAGTGACAGTGTTCGTCGTTAGCGGTAAAGTTACAGGATCAACACACACTTTGTGGTAAACTCGGCTACTGCTTCAACCCATTTTTTGCATTTTACGATATTTAATGAATTGGCTTGTCGTACTTTCGGGGGATGGTGCTGTCAACGTTGAATGAGTATACTTTTTTCGATACAGGTTGAAGTCAAAGTGCAGCTGCAAAATATTTCTGAAGCCTTTTACTATAATTGATATTAAATGTAGACAAAAGTGATTGGGTATAATAATATACACGTAATAATATACACGTATATGTATAAATACTCGTAAAAGACCTAAATGATTATGTATTAAAAATAAAGCTTACAATGAAAGTGAATGGTGGTGTGATGTGAAATAATATGTCAGAGGTATAGGCAGGCATAGTGGTTTTTTGTAGAAATTTCGTTACATTTATCCACCTTTGATGGCTTGAGAGATACTTTAGAGGAAAGAAGAAGGTTTGCGGAAGATGAAACTTTACCAAATCGACTGAAGTTTCCAGCCAAGTTCCAAAGTGCCACTAAAGTAGCTGATAGTTCAATGAAACTACGTGCATTGTGATAGAGCAGATATGGTGAGTGATGGTCCCTAAAAGATCAATGCATTTAATATTTCTACACTGTTTAATGTGGCTTCCCAGCAGGTGATTTAGGGAGCACCCCAACAGTCATTTATTAGAAGCCGAACCACTACCAAGGCAGATTAGAGAGGGAGTACTAGATCTAAAGGACTTCCTTTAGCATCACCTACAACAACCGCGGGACAGAACGGCGTACAGACAGGCATTAAACGCCATTCACCAAGTGTCTGTCAATACCTTCATGAACTCTCTCCCTGTGTATGGCGTTCTCGAAGTCAAATTACCTACTATTGAAGGCTTCAGAGAGCTTCAGCTGACTCGACACTAGCCTGGATATTGTAGTAGATTAAGCTCCTAGTTGTCTACACTCGACCCCGATATTCCTAACGTATTTCCTGCATGCAATGAGTCCCCGCACGACACTAACCACCACCATGCATGCCTCCTAAAACAAATTCATCTAACCCCTTTTTCCATATGGTTCGAACCCGCCGAAACAGCTCTTTTATATGAACTCGATGACCTCTATGACTGATCTAGCCTGCTCTAGGCTTTTACAAAGCGGTGTTGGTAAACCCTACTACTACTACAACAACAAGAGCACCTATAATTGTTGATGCTTCTGTTTCTGTTAGCAAGATAAACTCTCGTGGCCTCTCCTTATTCCATGTTGGCCGCATTACCTTTGTCATAAGCAACAATTGAGACTCTTCCATCTCACGTTAACGTCTGCGACGAATAACTGCTACAGTGATCCAGTAGACGAAAGGACTTTGCTAATGTCCTTTAAGTAGTTTCCCCCAACCAACGCTGTTGTCTATCTCTGACTCATCCGAATAAAAGTGAATCTGTAAATGCTGACACTATCCTGTCTCACTGACTCCTAATCGCAATAACCACCTTGTAATCTTTCGTGAAAGATTATGCAGAAGTTCGTACTTCCTGGTATATAAAACCTTCAAAAAATATTAGTATGATCGTGTAGTCTTACCACAGCTCAAGCTACATTTTGCATTACCATAATGTCTATGAGGAGAAGTTCCAGCAATTCATATCCTCGGCACATCCAAAATTCATGGAATAAATTAATCGCTTGCAGAGTTCTTTTCTTTAACAAAATTATTATAAAACTAAATATTTATTAAAATTTCTGCGCCCCAAGCCTAAAAGAATATATATGAATTCAGAATTATTTTTAAACAAACAAATTTTATTTAGAATATCAAGCACAATACACTTTCACGCCTCTGGCTATTATTATTCAACTTTCCATCCATCATTTTGGAAAAACAGCTCAAATAATTATATAAACATCAAAACTTTACAAGGTTTTTTAACACATTCCATTCAGCTAACCAATTAAGCGCCTAAATATACAATACAAGTAAGTTTGTATGTATTCAAGTGCTAAAAAAGCATATAATTTTCCAGGTGAATTAGTTTGTAAATGAAACTTTAACAACCATTGCCTGTGGTGTTTGTTTGTTAACTATTAAAATGTAAGCACAAACTCGCGCCAATTTATGTAAAAGCAAAAAAAAAAAAAATATGTTATATAAAAAAAGTAGTACACAATTTTTAAAATATAAAAGGAAAACAAATTGCAGAATACAAAAGCTGCAAATCAAACACAAAAAATATATATATGTATTAAAGGCATAGGTATATACTGTACCTTCAACGCTTACGTCAACACCATAAAATCACTTTATAATGAAGGTAAAAATTGTTTAAAAACTTTTCATAATTTATGCCAAAACTGAATATTTGTTTATAGAACAAACACATACATAAACATGCAACTGTGCCGCTAACCACTGCAGCAAATCGAAGTAAAACTATCCACAACAGTTATGTAGTACTAGTAAACAATTGAAAATAAAAGTAGGAACAACTATACGTACATATGCAGGTAGTAGTAATCTCTGAAACTCTTGCCTGGCCACTGGCGCTTGTCAGTCAAATTACTAACTGTGAGTAACCAAAAATGGAATAACCGAACATTGATAGATGCACGTATTTTGTACTTTAATTTTACGAAATCAGTAACATAAACAGATACATTTACACGTATACACCCATTTCTATAGTCGTAAGGAAATGGCTGAAAATGGCCAAAAATAAAATCAAATAATATAAAATAAAATAAAATAAAATAAAATAAAATAAAATAAAATAAAATAAAATAAAATAAAATAAAATAAAATAAAATAAAATAAAATAAAATAAAATAAAATAAAATAAAATAAAATAAAATAAAATAAAATAAAATAAAATAAAATAAAATAAAATAAAATAAAATAAAATAAAATAAAATAAAATAAAATAAAATAAAATAAAATAAAATAAAATAATATAAAATAAAATAAAATAAAATAAAATCAAATAAAATCAAATAAAATAAAATAAAATAAAATAAAATAAAATAAAATAAAATCAAATAAAATAAAATAAAATAAAATTAAATAAAATAAAATAAAATAAAATAAAACAAAATTAAATTAAATTAAATAATATAAAATAAAATAAAATTAAATAAAATAAAATAAAATAAAATAAAATAAAATAAAATGAAATAAAATAAAATAAAATAAAATAAAATAAAATAAAATAAAATAAAATAAAATAAAATAAAATAAAATAAAATAAAATAAAATAAAATAAAATAAAATAAAATAAAATAAAATAAAATAAAATAAAATAAAATAAAATAAAATAAAATAAAATAAAATAAAATAAAATAAAATAAAATAAAATAAAATAAAATAAAATAAAATAAAATAAAATAAAATAAAATAAAATAAAATAAAATAAAATAAAATAAAATAAAATAAAATAAAATAAAATAAAATAAAATAAAATAAAAACAAATAAAATAAAATAAAATAAAATAAAATAAAATAAAATAAAATAAAATAAAATAAAATAAAATAAAATAAAATAAAATAAAATAAAATAAAATAAAATAAAATAAAATAAAATAAAATAAAATAAAATAAAATAAAATAAAATAAAATAAAATAAAATAAAATAAAATAAAATAAAATAAAATAAAATAAAATAAAATAAAATAAAATAAAATAAAATAAAATAAAAACAAATAAAATAAAATAAAATAAAATAAAATAAAATAAAATAAAATAAAATAAAATAAAATAAAATAAAATAAAATAAAATAAAATAAAATAAAATAAAATAAAATAAAATAAAATAAAATAAAATAAAATAAAATAAAATAAAATAAAATAAAATAAAATAAAATAAAATAAAATAAAATAAAATAAAATAAAATAAAATAAAATAAAATAAAATAAAATAAAATAAAATAAAATAAAATAAAATAAAATAAAATAAAATAAAATAAAATAAAATAAAATAAAATAAAATAAAATAAAATAAAATAAAATAAAATAAAATAAAATAAAATAAAATAAAATAAAATAAAATAAAATAAAATAAAATAAAATAAAATAAAATAAAATAAAATAAAATAAAATAAAATAAAATAAAATAAAATAAAATAAAATAAAATAAAATAAAATAAAATAAAATAAAATAAAATAAAATAAAATAAAATAAAATAAAATAAAATAAAATAAAATAAAATAAAATAAAATAAAATAAAATAAAATAAATAAATAATAGAACGCATCTACCTACCGCGAAAACAAGGAGGGCGAGGCATGGTAGACATCACGCATCTACACCGAAAATGTGTATACAACCTTCGGCAGTACTTCCACGAGCAACAAAATCAACTCCACAAAGCCGTATGTCAATCAGACCAAAAGTACACGCCATTAAATTTAAATGACACTTTAACAATCGATATGCTAACAGACGCGCAGCATTTCCACGCATTACTACTGCAATGGAAAACGAAATCGATCCACGGAAAGTACCCCTACGCAGTCGATCAACCGGAAATAGACACAAAAGCATCCAACGATTGGCTATGCAGACCAGGAATTTTCTCCGAAACCGAAGGTTTTATGTGCGCTATACAGGACCAAGTCATTGCAACTAAAAATTATAAGAAGTATATTATCCGCGCCGCCATTGAAAACGATTTATGCCGACGATGTCAAAAACAACCGGAAACAATTCACCATATTACCGGTGCTTGTGCCCCACTAGCAGCTACCGAATACCTGACAAGACATAACCACGTCGCTAAAATTGTGCACCAATGCTTAGCACTAAGATACGGTTTAATTACGGAGGAATGTCCGTATTACAAATATAACCCACAAGCAATATTAGAGAGCAGTTTAACGAAGATTTACTGGGATAGATCAATTCTGACAGATCATCCCACTCCACACAATAGACCTGACATAACTGTAATCGAAAAGCGAGAAAAACGGGCGCTGCTAATAGACATAGGTGTACCAAACACACACAACCTACAAGAGTGCTATACAGAGAAGTGTAGAAAGTATCACACCTTAGCACACGAAATCAAAGATATGTGGAGACTGCTAAATGTGGAGATAATTCCAATCATTGTATCATCTACCGGTGTTATACCAAAAACTCTAAACAAAAGTCTTGACAAACTTAAAATGATGGAAAAGCGGCACGTGATACAAAAGGCTGTTATATTATCAACAACGACTATAGTTAGAAAATTTTTGAACATAGACTAATTATTATTAACTATTTTTTTATAGAAATGTAATCAACATGTTTTGTATCCATTTTAAATTGTAAATATTTTTAATTTTAACTACTGATAAATAATTCAACTTGTAAAAACAATAGTTTTAAGTATTTTGTTGCAAAGCAACCGATACTTGATAGGGTATACAATGATGAAAAGAGAAATAAAATAAAATAAAATAAAATAAAATAAAATAAAATAAAATAAAATAAAATAAAATAAAATAAAATAAAATAAAATAAAATAAAATAAAATAAAATAAAATAAAATAAAATAAAATAAAATAAAATAAAATAAAATAAAATAAAATAAAATAAAATAAAATTAAAAAAAATAAATTGAAATAAAATAGAATGAATTAAAACAAAAATAAATAAAACAAAATGACTTAAATTAAATTAAAATAAGATAAAATAAAATAAATTAATAAATTAAAATTAAATTAATTTAAATAAAATAAAAAAGTAAAATAAATAACCGTATTTTCATTTCTAGCCCCGGGACTATTCACGTATCCACGTATTTTAAGGAGCTGTCTTGAGTTTTTCGTGCTTTCGACCACATACTTCGCACATAGCAGATAGATTTAAAATAAATAATAACTCCAATGGTATGGTGCACAATATTTTTTTTTTTTGGATTGACTCCATAGTTTTCTATGGAACATAAGTTTAGAGTGTAGTGTAATTTGTACAGAAGAATCGCGATCTCCGAACTATTCAACTTAAATTTCTCAAACCGCACCTTTTTGAAAATTCCTACAAGCAACCATAACGCCCGCTAATATAATATTAAATTTCTACAGAAGCTTCATTAAAGCCCGCAGCTAAATAAATTCAATTATGAACTACCTCATACAAAGCGCACCTTTTTCTATATTTTAGGCATAAAAAAAAACCTAAATCGCAGATAAACAACAACGAAAGCAAAAACTTTGTCAGGTCATATAGCCACTACGGTGGCGCCCGACGGACTCACTCAATGTGGTTGCTGACAGGAATGACGGCGCATAACTGAATTGTGGTTATTATTAAATTGTTTGTGTTGTTGCCACATTCTAACAAGCATAAAAATGCAAAACCAAAAATATTTGGCAGCTTTTGTCAAGCTCGAATACCTGCCGGTCAAATCACGAAATACAAAGAAAAAACACATTTGACAAAAATAAAAACAAAAAAACAAAATTTAATAAAAAGAATGAAAAAAGTAGAATTGAACAAAAGCAACTGAAGCGCAAGAGCATGACAGCATTTCCGATATTTGACTTCGACGCGAACGGTGAGCTGGAGAGCTTTTCAAAAGCGCTGCACCGTGTTTTTTTTCTGGTTACTTTTATTGTTAAGTCAGCTTTTTGTATGGAACTTCTCGCCATGGCGTGGCATGCATTTAGGCGCTGACATACAGCAATTTATTTTCTGCCCTCAAAAAAAGGATTAATAAATAACAAAATGCCCAAAGAAAAAGGGCGAAAAAAAATTGGAAAAGTAACTAGTAAAAAAATAAACAATTTACAATGCACTTAAAAAGTAACGAAAAAAGCAAATTGTTGAAACCAAGCCGTCAGCGTTCACTGCCAAGCGAATTTGAGCGTTGCGCTTGTCGAAGCGGAAATGCAAATATGCCCAGCAGCAATCGCGTCAGCGCAGCACAACACTACGCACAGTTGTTGAGTTACAGTGAAAACTTTTGTGTCTATTATATACATATTCGGCGGATATACAATACATATATACACACACATCTATGTATATAATATGTACATGCATACAAATGTGTGTATTTACTTGCAACCCATTCGCCGTGAAGCAAAGCAGCTTGAATTGAAATGAACGAAACGACACGAAAAACTGTTCAACTCGCTTCGTTGCGCTCAAATGTATGCTATTATTTTGTAATTAAAATGCAAAAATGGCCCGCCGGTGAATTTAAAGCGAAAATTAATTAAAATCTTTTTAGTTTGTCCTTTCACAACAAAGTGGGTACTTTCTGTAAGCAAATGCCAACTTAAGTGGCTGCGTTATAGCGCTTAGCGTTATAGAGTTGATCGGGGGTGTGGTGTTGTGTGGTGTTACCGTGCTTAAGGCGCTTATGCTAAGACACACATACATTACATACATACATACATACATATTATGTTGCACTTTTTTCGTTCACCAAGTTTCTTTAACTAATGTACATTCTAAATATTGCAACTATTCATTTTCTTGGTTTGCCGTGCAAAGACTCACTTAACCGCCATTGTCACAGTTATGCATGTGCCTACATATATTAGGCTGGTAGGTTCATATAAATTTTTAATTAAAATTAATATTAGTTTGAATTTTTTATTAAAAGTTCGCACTGCTTAGAGTTATTTGTAAAATAATTGTATGTAAATATTCCTTACCATTAAGTCTCAGAGCAAAGTCGACACACCCTAATGCATGTATATGTATGTATGTATGCACAAAGTATACGTTTATTTTAGGCGCAAATATTTTTGTTATGCATTTTAGATGACGATTATTTAGGCAACTGTGCCGACAATTCCGCATCTTAATTTTCAACGAAAATGTTAAGTAAACGCCTCAAGGTATGCAGTGAATTGTATGTAACGAAGAAAAGCGTAACATTTCACAAAACAAGCATAGCGCGGAGACTAAAGTGTATAGAGGAGACACTGTTTCTTCATTTCAGTAAAAGTGGAAGCTCGAAAAATTGTATTAATATCATGCTAATATATTTAGAAAACAACTGTAATTATAAATAATTGTAAAAAAAAGGTTTATCATACATATTTCAACTTAATATAAACTCAAACCTAAAATATGTGTGTTATTATCTCTTACCATTACTTAAAAAGCGTTTGGGGCTTCGCAACATTCACTTACTCGGAGATATTGACAATTTTTGCCGAGTTTTTCAAAATGTGTGGAAGTTGGTTGGACCAGGACTCGAAACCTGGCAATACGCCCTGCTAACCACACGGCTATCGCGACCACTTTGGGATTTTAATGCCAGGATGTACAAACAGAGATCATTTGACAGCGTAGTTGGAAAGTTCAGTCTTCATAACGAAATATTCCCAAATGGGTCCAATACGTCCAATCGACTTCTCCGAGGTCTGGAATATGATTGTATCTAGTACAAAATACGTAACCGCCTTACTGCAGTAAAGAATGCCCGTCAATAATTACAAAACAGTTTAAAGGCCAAAAGGAAGTCTTCTACGAACGATGCGATTAATCTCAAGTTCAACAAAACTATTGGTTTTTAATTAGGTCGAAATAAGATCTGGTATGAAATGGTTTGTCGCACTTTACTGGAGGAAAAATTTGATTACCCGTGACGTACACCGTATGGAAGAGATGCATTGTGTTGAAACGAGAAGTAAGAAGCTTTTGAAAAAAATATACATGAAATGGCTGAAATGAGTGAGCAAAAGGAGTTATTATACATATTACGCATACCCATGATTAATGACCAAAGCTCGATGTCTGACGCTGATCATTTCCCAAGCCTATTAAATTTCAATAGAAATCAAACAACCGTAGATGATGTCTTCTAAGACCCAGACATTTCGTCAGACGATTATAACGAATTAAAAATAGCATTTGTCCGCTTGGAGAACAACAAAGCGTCTATGGGGTGAACTACCCAGATATACTCGTATTGGCGAAGAATTGAAGGAGTGCATGCATGACATAAGCTTTCTTAATATCGCGTATAAGTAAGATGTGACCTCATCTACTCGTATGTGGGTTCAAGCCTGGCAAATTCACTAGTAAACAGATAAGTATTCACCATGCGTTAAAGTTTCGATACACATCACGTCTTTGCGGATATTTGATTTTCATACTTGAAAAATAGCTTTCTTGGAATATGGCATCGTTTAAAAGCTTTTAAGGTTATGTAAACTGAAACCGAGCACCACCGAAAGCTCTCTGAGAACTTGGATAGATTTCTCTGAGCTTTTTGAGACCATACGAGACTTCTCACAATTCTGCTGGAGAAAAGCTCTCTCCAGACAGCAGCAGGATTCGAAGAAAAAGGGTCTGCAAGTGCGTAAGCACAAGACGAAATATCTGCTGCGCATTCGCATCTTGCCTTTCACAACACTAACGAAATCATAAATAATTTCGGTTATCCAGTAACCACTATCAAAGTCATCCCCCAGCAAACAAATATAAGTTCCTCATCGTTTCCGTCCTGATATGACTTCGTTTTCACTGAAGCCTCTACTCTGCTAGATAGATCGGTGAAGAAGAGCATGGCTTTGATCGGATAAGCTGTATCGAAGGAGAAAAAAAGATGACGAAATGGAATTAAGGAAAGATACGAGGGACGGCTGACTTTTTCACGACCTAAGGTAGTTAAAGATGATACATCATCTCGTTGCTGATAATACTAACCTACGGGCTGGACTCTTTTTTTGTATGTTAGGTTCATTAAAATTTCGTTCCTGGAACAAGCAACAACACTATGTCAACAGGAGCTGGAAGTTCTCGGAATTTGAAGCAGCGCGCTGTGACGGTCCTGACCGAAAAAAATGTTCAGAAAATCGAAAAATAAGTACTGGCTGATCGAAGAACTAAATTGTGGCAAATAGCAGAAAGACTACAGATTAGCAAACACCGAGCTGGAGAGACTTTGCATGAACATTTGAATATGAAGAAAATTATTGCGCTAGTTGTGCCTGGATGACTTGGATGATCTTTGACCCCGAGTCTAAACAGGAGTCGCTGCAGTGGATAAAAAGGGTGAAAGGCTACAAAAAAAAAAATCAAAGTGGAATAGTCCGCGTCGATGAATATGGCTACCATTTTCTGTTATAGCGAGAGAATATTACTAATTGTATATTTGCCAAAGGGAACTGCATTGAACGACCATTATTACGCTAATTTGTAGATTCAAGTACGTGAGGCAGTCGTACAGAAGAGACGTGACTAGTTAGTGCGCAGAGTGCTGTTTCTTGAAGAGAACGCATCCGTTCACACTGCTCGGATTGCGAGGGATGGGTTATTAGAAATTGACCATCCACTTTACGGCCAGGACCTGGCTTCTAGTGACTTTTTCTTCTTTACAAATTTAAAAAAAGGAGTTACGGGAACGAAGATTTTCAGACGACAGAGAGACGGAAGCGGCCGTAGAAAACCATTTTGGAAAAAAAATTTAAGGAGTATTTTTTCAGTGGTATAAAAGCATTTTATTCACGATGTGAAAGTTGTATTTTACCTGATGGAGACCATATTGAAAAATAAAAACAGTAAAACCCGAGAATTTATCAGCTAACCCTCGTTGGTACATCAAGTTACTCATATAATTTTTATTTATTATTTTATAAGTTTTATTGCAGCTAAAATTTAATTCCATATTTTAGTCAGGAAAAAATATGTATGAAAAAATATGTATGATTAATTAAATAATATATAATTTTTATTTATTATTTTATAAGTTTTATTGAAGCTAAAATTTAATTCTGTATTTTAGTCAGGAAAAGATATGTATGATTTATTAAATTTTTGCGATATAGAAAATAAAAATTTATTTTTTAAAATGCTAATTAGATTACTCTTACTTCTGGCTTCAGTATTTGTACAGCCGATTTGATTTTTTGACAGATTCTTAATTCAGGCGGCCGCAATAACCGTGTGGTTCCCACCATTTGTAGGAAAACATCAGCACGCTTACCACAAAATGAAGGAGCAGCTCAGCCGATAATCACTTCAGCGGTTACAAAGCGCTAGTTGTTATAATTGTATTATTTTTGCATATTGTATTTGCAATCAAAATTTTAAAATTAATGCTACAGACTTAGCTACTGCATTAAAAAGGGGAAAGGACAATATTTCAATTTATATATATATAGTAATATCGTTGCTTAGGAAAGTTCTTAAAAAAGCTAAAAAAGCATGAAAAGTAAAATTTCTCATCACACTGACAGAAAAGGCATAAAAATCATAACTTTTGACCTTAACATGCCACTGAACTGCATATGAGTTGCAAGGCGTCTATGTAAATCGTATGTATAAATGCATTTGCAGTTGAGTGGCTTGCTTCGTTTTTTATTTTCTTTGTAATTGTATGCAATGCACTTGCTGGACAACATTTGTACATTTGTTGTTTAGCGCTTTCACCTCTTAGAAGCATGAAGGCCGCACGCTGCCAGCGGCAACAAAAAGAGAATCTGAGACTACTACCACTGCGTATGTGGAACATTTTGTGAAGGGTTGCTTTATTTCGAAGGAAAATATATATGGATGTATGTACGTGTATGTGTGTACATTTCTTTGTGATTTCATGTTTCTACTTGCATGTGCATATACTTATATACATTTACATATGTATTTAATAGTACGAGTATGCAAGTCATTTTCACAGTTGAACATTTTCATTTTTAAATTTATTTCTTTACTTTTACTACATACGAGCACATAAGTATGTATGTACATGCATACATTCACATCTGCAGCGCACAACTTTTTTCCTGTGAAAAACTTTTCTCATCTAGGAATTACATTTGTGTAGATCCTAACATATATATACATACAAATATATATATTTGCTAGCACTAGCGCTTTAGCGTATGCAATGAAAAATGGTCAGGCAATTTTGGTTGGTTGTAAAGTGCATACGAGAGTGCATATGAAGAGTAGAGGGCAATAATGCTCTCAGAAACCATAAAGATTTACATACACAAAATACAATGACATTTCAAATACGAAATGCTTTTTTTTATTTTTTTTATTATTATTTTTTCTACTGTCTTTAAAGGAAAAGCATCAAATCAAATACTAAATGGCCCTACAAGTGTACTTCCTGCATGCTTTCGAGCATAAATTCTTTGAAATTTTTAGTAGTAAAAAAAAGTAAATAAATAAAAAATTAAGGAAATAAAATGAAATGCTCAAAACTTTTGCTTAAAATATTTCAAAAGTAATGCCAAAATAACATTTCAGCATATCCTTTAATATAGGATAATCGTACGCTCACAGTGGCTCACATACGCACATACGAGTACATACATAAAAACTACCTTAACATCACTCTATATTATTAAGTGTAATTTGTTTGTATGATCATCTGTAAATATATGTGCATATTGCACCTTGCGCTCATATATATATGTACATATATACCATATGTATAGATGGATAATAGTGTATTCACCTGCAATGCTTGTAAGTAGATTTTCTACACTTGACCATGTGTCTGTTGCAAAAGTGCTACTTCTGTGAGAAAATAATAGAAAAAATACATACGAGTATATGTATATATGGTACAGTATTCAGATTTAGAATAGTAGGAGTGCAGGTGTAGTGGTGTTTTTAGTTACTTTTAGTGCAGTTCACCTATTTCTTGAGGCGATTTTTAACTTTATCACAGTTAAATTCATTTATTTGATATTTCACATTTTTAGTTAAATACAAGTTCATATGTGTTTTTAATCAAGTTGATGCTACATTTTTGTTCTTTGGCATAAAAAGATATTTTAATAAGAAATAAAATCCTCAAATATGGACTGAATTTCGCACAAATCCAAAAAGGAAAGTATATTAAAACAATATCACTGGAAGGATTACTTCAGGCGTGTGTGTGTGTGGGAAATTGGGAGGCAAATTACTTTATGAATAAAATCAAATTCTAGACTTGCTTATAATACTTCCCAAATATCCTCGGAGCAGTATGGTTCGGTGACAGAGGTGCACTATATGTAGCAGTATTTGGTTGAAATACTGTGCTGAGGTGCTCTGCGAAACAAGACGCCTTTTCTTCATCCATTCTTGCCCATGAACCATTACGCATTCTCATCGGTACTTCAGTGCTTACTGGCGGCTTAAGGTTTTTGCTTGCTTTCCATAGAGATTTTTTAGTAGAAACGTTGGGAGACAAAGACGTTATAAAATGTTTGATATTTCTTTCTTCTTCGTATACTAATGCCTTTTTTAGTTTGTTTTCTGCCACCTTAAGACGAATTTTTGCATCGGGAGATCGGCAGGCTTGCCATTAGCGACGCAAACGTTGCTTATTTCGGACTAGTAATTCTATTCCACTATTAGTTATCAATGCCTTTGCTTTTGTATTCTGCTCTGGTGTGGCTATAGTTGCTGCTGTTGCTAGTATACTGTTAAATACAAGTAACTCATTTTCAACGTCAGTTCCTCTCTCTATTTGCGCATTGGTCTGTATATGACTGCTAATGTATATTTTATATTCAAGCCAGTTAGTTCTTGATGTAGTGAGTCGAAAAGCATGCTCACTTTCAATTGGTTGTTCGTTCAATTTAATGATCGGGCATCTTGTTTATGAGGAAAGGAATATGTACGAGGTTGAATAATATTTTCATTAGAGATTAAACACTCACGCTAGCTCTTCATCAATTCTCGAAACCCTTCACATACTTGATTTTTGGTATTGCCTTTAGTTTTCGCTTTGACATGCTTTCAATGCAGCCATGACACCTGCCACCAAAAAAAAAAAAAATACTTCAATGAAAAACTACAGGGTATGCACCCGTAATGTTTGGCCCTTGCTAGAAGTGCGATGGACGTGACAATAATCGAAGAAGTTGAGCTCTTGTGAAATCTACTACAGCGGCCGTATAATGTGCCACAAATTTGGTGTTGGTGGTGGTTAGAGAGAGACTCCGTCGCCGAGTGGTGGCATTCTCACCGGTGGATGAATGTCTCGCCACAATCCACATGAAAGTGAAATTTTTAAACATATCACTGATTTGTGTCCACGTATGACGGAAGAGAAGGACGATGTGAACATAAACGTTTTTTTATGAACTCTGTCCCCGGCACCATGCCAAAATTGTGCTTGTTGACTTTAACGCCAGTATAAACAAAGACGTTATTTTTGGAACACAGTCTGGAAATTCAGCCTTCTCGGCGAAACAGTAATGGGTTGAGGCTTATAGAATTCGCTGATCGAAAAAGACAACACCAGATCGATCGTGTTGTGATAGAGGAAAGAAATGTCTTCAGTGTTCTTGACGTGCGTAAGATCCAAGCACCCAATATGCACTCGGACTACTATTCTATAGGAACTAGCACACATAACCGCTTCTTTTCTATGCAGCAAAGATCACCCTCGAGCCTGGATTGAACCTCGGGAGGTGTAATCACAGCAGACAGCCGAATGGTTTTCTACTCGACTTGTAGGTATGCTGATACTGGAATTCTTTCTGTCAAATATTTAGAAGTATAATAGCGTCATGACCATAGGGACATACTTTGATACAACTGAACCTTTGCACACCTAAAAAACAAACGATGGCCAAGAAGGAAATGACGTAAGGTGAATGTCCATCAGCCAAAGTTAATCGCGGAATACAACTCGGGAATTAGTAGAGTTGACTTATCCGAGCAAGCTTTAAATGCTCACCGTATAAAGTTTCGGGGAAAGTAATGATGGTGGCCTTTTTTCGCATCAATGGCAATGTTATGCGTTGTCAACGCATGTAAAATTTACAAAAGTGCAAATAACGGTCAATGCGGCTTACTGGAATATCAGAGTAGTATTGTGCGACTTTCCTTTTTTATAATTGGCCCTTTATAACGCCTGAAGCGATTTTCGGCAGAGTTCCTCCTACAATTCGTGGTATGCGTCTTGATGGTTTTCGAGCAGTTCATTCTGAGCCGCCTTCAAAAAGTCGATGGATTTTTATGAGGAGCTTTTATTTCATGCCAGAAATACACTGAGCACTGGACATTCTCTATTGAGCGGCGGCGGCAAATAGAAAAATTAATTTTCCCTAATTTTGGAAATGGTTCGTGGGCAAGAACGGATGAAAAAAAGGTGTCTTGTTTTGCAGAGCACCTCAGTATATAATTTCAACCAAATAGTGCATCTTTGTCACCGAGCCATAGGAGCAGTCCTAGATACACTGTTACTTGCGGAACATCTGTGTCTGAACTAAGAAAAAAAATCTCCAGGAGAAGATCATATCTCACCAAAAATGCTAAAAGAATTGCTTTCGTTTTTCTTGCAAAGCTTTTCTGTGCCATTTTAACCCTAGGATATTATCCACAAATCTTGAAAAAGTCGCAGGTAATTATGATAGCTAAACCAGACATAGAAGCAACCCTGCTGTTACATATAGACCAATCACCCTGTTGCCTTGTCTATCCAAACTTTTCGAGAAGGTGCTCCTATCAAAAATTTCTCCTTTTCTCCATCAAAATGATATTATTCCTACACATCAATTTGATTTTGAGAGAGTATTGCTCGGCCGTTTTTCTCATTCATAAAATTAAAAAATCATTACCTAACCCGTTCCACAATATCCTTGAATACTATTTAACCAACAGGCGATTCACTGTACAAGTAAATGAGTACAAAACAGGACCAATATTTTATATTTTGTTCACCGCAGATATTCCTACAAGTGATGAAGTAATGACGCCAACATTTGCGGATGATACTGCTATACTAAGTCGACATAAATGCCCCATTACAGTCACAAAAAAGAATGCCTAGCGAAATGGCGCATAAAAGTTAATGAAAACAAGAGCAAACACATAACTTTTACATTAAGGCCAAAAACGTGCTCTACTGTTAACATCAATAATGTGTCGATACCGCAAATTACATACCTCGGAATCCATTTAGGCAGGCGCTTAACCTGGAGTCGACACATTACAGCTAAAAAGTAGCAGCTTAAACTCAAATCTGTCAGTTTACATTGGTTTTTAAACAAGAAGTCTGGGATCCAGTTATGGGGCACAGCTTGCACGGCGAATATAGATATAATTGAAAGATTCCAATCGAAAACGTTAAGAGTATTAACGAGCGCACCATGGTAAATGCGTAATGAAAATATCCATGGAGATCTAAGTATATCTACCATCAGGGTACAAATTTAAATCGCAGCAAAAAAATACTTGGCCCATGCAACAAGTCAAACCCGCCTGCGGAGAAGAGGCAAAGCAGCCTTCTAAAGAGCAACGTCAAGCTAGTAGCCCATTCCAACTAATGAGCTTTATGTTTTAATTTAGTTTAAGATTTTATTACTTATTGTTAGGTTTCCGAAGTCGAAGCAGATTCAATAAATAAATATTAATGTTTTCAATAAGACAAAATGGCAAAACTCTATCTTTATAATAAAGCTATCCATAACATTTATTTTTTATGCATTTTATTTCTTCCTGAAAACCATATGTCTAAAAGCAAACCTTTATTAGGAGTTTGTGCTACCAACTCTCCGGTTTTTGAGGGGCTGTCTGCTCTACCTAGACGGGAGCCCTAGTAAAAAAATAAATTTAAGGAATGAATTACTCTCTACTCACTGTGTATCTTATGCTTTCATTTAGAGTTTAACTCGGTGTCCAAAGTTAATGAAAAAAAACCTCAGGGAACAAATTTTTAATCGAATAGTGACTGGTGAAGAAGAGTAAATCATATATAGCAACTTAAAATGAAGGACATAGAAAAGTTTTTTTTGGATGTTTGGTAGCCAAAGCAGTGCATAGTTGATATAAATCGGTTATTTCTATGGCAATTAAGGCATCCAATTTAGTACAAAAATAATGGATAACTGTTTACTAGACATAGTAAAATAGCATAAATAATAAATGAAAAATGGAGAATAAATATTTTTAGTAGTTATTTAAAAAAAAGAGGAATAATCCATTATTTTATTGCTATTAAAGTATAAAACTATAATATTTTATATAATTGACCTCAAAGCTTATAATGTAAACTAAGAAGAAATTCATAAAAATAAATAAAAATACAATTTATCAAATCTGCTATTTTTGTTTACGCTTAAAATATATTAACTGTTATGAATACACTCAAAGATACGGATATTTATGTAGATACACAGTCTGTGCTGCCTGCTGTTTTACTTTTTATACAAATATCTTACGATATCTACTCGCTTGCTGCCAAATCAACAAAACTATAATTCATGTGAACTATTTTTAAAAGGATCGCATGCCATACTTTACATATATACATACACATATTTACATATCAACCGCTCAGCGACAGCTTAATGTCTGCTGATATTTTTCTTTTAAATTTTTTTTTTATTATTATAAACTGCTTACTTTCGTTTCCGATTCGAGCCAAACTAAGAGAAAAAGGAAAAAAAAAAATGAGAGAAAAAATTATAAAAAAAATTGTAATCCTTGAACTTGACAAAAGCACCAAACAGGATATGCGCTTGCCAATGCTTTTTGCTTTTCCTCCTAAGATGACTTTGAAATCATGCTTTTTTCCCTATGCTACACCACTTCCTTTACTCGTTTGCTACTTGATGGTCAATGTTGCAATAAGCTTATGATTTTTCAACAATTTCTTGTTCGATATTTCACTTTTGTAGCTTTCTCCAAGCATTACTCTTATTTTTTCATATTGTATATTTTTTATTTTTATTTTTGTTTTCTATTTTTAACGATAAAGTAAATCTGCAGCAACATGCAGCCAAGAAAATCGTCGGAAATATTGGAGAAAGCGCCATTAAATTGTGGTGGTGGGAAATAAATGTGCACACATTTGTACACACGACATACACGAGTATGTATATATGTTTGTATGTATAAACACATGCGCAACATTTTTTTTTTTGTACGCCATTATTTATATATGTACTTACTCGTTTTCTCTAAGCAGTCGCATTTTGGATACTCTCCAAAAATCCACTTTTTTTTACTGCTACTAAGTACTTTTGTAGGGTTATCCACTTTGCGGTTTACAAAATAAGCTATAAATAAATATTTCTTTCATAAAATTATTACATCATTCAAAAGACCTTCTCGCAAATATATTTGCAGACTTCGATCCGATTAAAGCTATAACTTGACGAAAGTTGGTTTTCAAGTACTACAGAGTCAAAGCTTTCGCATTGCCCCACAAAAAAAAAATCCGACGGTGTCAAACCGCACGATCTCAATGTCACCAAGACGAGAGATTTCACGCCCGGAATGGTATTGAGTGAAAGATCGTCAACACTAGTAAATAAACCATTGACCTTGCGCCAAATTTTGGATGGACCCGTGAGAAAGGAATCGATATTCATCACTTCCTTATCGATTTTAAAGCTACCTTCGGCAGCACAGTAAAGAGCCGCCTCTACGCCGCTATGTCTGCACGTGGTGTTCCTACAAAGCTTATGCGCCTGTGTGTTGAGCCTTTCGGCACTAAGTGAGGTTTCAGTCAGAGTGACTCTTGCACCTCGCCGTTCGCTCTGCCTTCTCCAAGCTTGCTAAAAAAGCGAAACGAATGGGTCTGGTAGTGATCAAACACAAAACGACAATCTCCTGTCATCAAACAAACTGTCCGCTTGGCTCACACTTCACTGTCCTAACTTCGAGGTCGTAGACAATTTCGTCTATCTAGGGAGCAGTATTAACACCAAGAACAATGTGAGCCTTGAAATCCAGCGCAGAATAACTTTTGCTAACAGGGGCTATTTTGAACTGAGCAGACAATTGAAAAGTAAAATCTTCTCTCGACGAACAAAGGCCAACCTATACAGTGCAGAAGCCTGGATGATGTCGACATTTGATAGTGGCCCCTGAAAGTCTTCGAGAGAGATGTTTTGAGTAAGATTTAGGTTCCTTTACGGGTTAGGAATGGCGAATATCGTAGACGATGGAGATATACGAGTTATTGACATAGTTAAGGGAATGAAGAGACAGCGGCTACAATGGCTACGTCATGTGGTACGAATGGAAGAAAGCACTACAGACGTAAGAAAGTCCCAGAACGGCGAGAAAAAACTCTAATGCAAAGGCCTTACAATATCTGTAACCGATCCAGTGTCTCTTCAATTTTCGAGTATATATTAGATATATATTGTGGTAAGCGTCTTGATGTGTTTTCAACAAATGGAGGGACCTTCAGCTTATACTAAACCGCCTCCGAACGGCTGATGGTTATGAGGAGGAGCTTTTTTTTCATGTCGGAAATACATTCGGTTGACTTTTGGCTAAAACACAACATTTTTGGTTTGACAATTAATTTTGACATACGTGTATGTCAAAATACAGCCCTGTACTTTTGAAACCACAAAATCAAGAACCCTGTGTATATGAGTAACTGAGTTTGTTGTGCTTTATAAAGGCTTAAGCTGAAGTCTGTTGTGCCACAAAACCAAAAAATAAAAATTAAAAAAAAATTACACTTTACTTTTCATACATGTTTGTGTATTCATTTGCACAAAGCGCACACTACAATGACAATGTTTACACAGCAAACACTGAATGCAACGGGAAATAATACTTATTAAGTTGTTCGCTGGGAATGAGTTGAAATTGGCATTTAGTAAAAAGTAATGGCTTATGCGGTTGACTTGGCAATTTTTGCTGAAATGTTGAAATGTTGACGACGATTTGGTTTATAGTTAACTGGAAGAAGAAGAAGAAGAAAAAACAAACATTTAATGTTGCATTATACACGTATATGAAAATATTTGGCAACTTAAGCCATCTATAGCATTTCAACTCAAATCTTCATTGGTGTATTGGCGTCGTGAGGTGGTTGTCAGAGGTGCAAAGCTACAAAACGCATAAATTCCTTATAACTTAATGAACTGAGCATATTAAAGAGAAATACCTGATTTGGCTTACTTCCACTTCCAAGTAAGGCTAGGTTCGTCTCCATCTGATCTTTCCGATAGTGTAGAGGACTTCTTTCATTGTGCATTCTTTTTCAGCTTTCATCATTTAGTCATCATCTATCTCGTGGCACGGACTGTCTTTTGATTTGCTGAACTATATTAATGCCGCCTTATATCCTTTCTCTCGAAGCCTCCTTAGGGTTACCAATCGAGTGTCGAGTTTGAAGAAGATTTTACCGTCAATTGGGTTCTCAGCAAAAATTAGTACCTATCGATAAGAACACGTAAATAGCAATGTTCGAGCATGCTTTTTGCCCGACCACGCTTTAATCGCTCAGCTGGCAAGCTATTGGCTACAGCCGCACAGTGGGGTAAAAGTGCTTAAAATACGCGCATTCTTTGTTTTATGCTGTAATTTCTATATTATTGAAGCTGCTTTCTTCAAATTAGCACATATTATTTAAAATTGTTCAAGAAATCGAATGCTTTCCCTTTTTTTATATTTATTTACTCTTCATGTGATAGGGTGCCAGTCCAGTCGGAAATGGAAATTTCTTACAAATCTTTTTATTCAAAATAAAGTTCAAATAATAAACAATTTCCAACTGATTGAGGTTACTTTCTCATTATACATATGTACAAAATACTATATTTTTTTAAGTCCATCACATGTGAAAACTTTTTTATGGTAACTTAAGTTTTGCGAGTTTTTTTTAATAAAGAAAAACCTTTTTCCTTAAAAAATACTAATTTATTTTATTTTCTAATAAAGGTTACTGATTAACTTCTTCTATTTTATGCTCTTTATTTTAATAAGAAGGATAACACCCAGTAATTTTTATACCGGCTGCCCGTCTGCCTGTCTTTCCGTCTGTTTGGACGGAAACTACTCCATTAGTTTTGAAGATATTTCAACCAAATTTGGTAAGCAGAGGTGTTTAATATTGTACTGATCATAAATCTGCCAAAAAAATATGGAAGCGCTAAATTGGATATTCTATATAGATTACTTAAAATTATTATTTACACTGAAAACTATACATATATTTCTTGCAAGCGACTTTTCAGATATGAAATTAGAGGTTAAGGTCAGCAAAAAAGCATGCTATACCTAAAATTGTAAAAATATGCTCAAAAAAGGTATAGTTAATTCTCTCCTGGCACATTGAAGTCTGAATTCTTTTAAAATCTTAGAGCAATAGGACCCAATCAAAGTCCAATAAGTGAATTTTCTTATTTTATAAACTCGCAATTGTATTGGTTGCCGCAATAGGTTCCTCCATCTGTTGGAAAACATCAAGACACAAACCGTAACTTGGAAGAGGGCCTTTGCCAAAAAGCTTCATTAGTTACAAAGCGCCAACTACATATAATTGCAATTAGTTCAAGGAATGCTAATAACATTCAGAAGTGTTTGCCCAACTATTATCATATGAAAATGTCCCAATTTTGCAAGGTTCAAAATTAAAATTGAAATATTTCAGTAGAATGCAGGACTCTACAAATAAGTTTGACACCATTTGCATTAAAAAAGCTCATACCTTTTGAATCTGAAGTATGTTGTTGATCTGCGATGAGTAAAAAAGGTTGGGATCAAAAGAAAATTGCTACTTTTTCAAAAAAATAGTAAATTTTTTTGTGAGAAGTTCGAACACTTATATTGTCTAAAATATAACATCATTGATAAATATATTAACCAGGTATTAGTTGTATTAATATTTAGGTGTCCCTTGCGAAAACTAGACTGATTTTCTTGACAAATGTATTTCCTATAGACGTTTTTATACAGACATTAATTAAACAATTCTCAAACACAAAAAATGCAAGTCCATATATTTGGAATGCGTTGTCAGATTTTTTCGCAATAAATTTTTTCTGATGGTCTTATATATTTTAAATAGAAACATTTTACAAAAAATGTCCTGCCTGCTTTAGTTTTTGCTTTAATGCGCGTGCTTCGAACCCTTTTACCGCTTTGAGCGCTGCGTGCGTTGTTAATCTTCAAACGGCCAATCGCAATAAAAACTTCAACGTAATGGTCTACACTAACGTGTATGGTCATTTAGTATTTCGGTTACATTATCTTCGTGTGCTTTACTTTCATTGCCATTGGCTTAGTTAGTCCCACATCCTTTAATAGTATTTCGGAGGATTACATATGTCTGCGACCTTTTCAAGCTTTTAGTGCTTTCGCTTTTCGGCCTCTTTCATTTTTTTGTATGTAAATACGTCTTGCCTCTCTCATCAATTCTTGGTATCTATTCTACCCGGAACGGGTTTTTGCGGATGGCAATGTTTCCTTATAGCAAATTACTGATGGATGTTTTCAGATATCAAGAGTCCAAGTCGAGTAGCAAAAAGTTCAGCTGTATGTTGTAAACTCCTTAGGCTTGTCGACGGGCGTTCTCTGCTACACAAAGGCGATAGCGTTTCTTTGGCGCAAGTGAATTGAGTCGATGTAAAGTCATCGGAGCGGACGCATTCTAAAAGCTCAGGATACAAGTAGTCCGCTTATTATAACATAATAAATATGTTAAAATTTTTTCGATCTGATAGATTGATGAGTTTTATTTTGCTGAAGTCTGGTACTACATTTAGTGCTCTGGCGAAATCGATTTGGAGATGTTTCATCTTGGAGTCTAAATTTTCAGACTCTTGTGCCGAAGACACCTGCTTTGCCAACCCTGAAGTTAAAGTCATCAAGCAAATTTATGACATCGTGGCTCCATCATAAAAGGCATCTTTGATCATGCCGTGCTTCTCTGTGTTGAATAATTTCTTATTGATGCCAGTTATGGGGAGTTCTCAACCATCGGGTAAATGCTAGGATTCGGCGGATTCGATTAAAAGCGGATTTCAGAAAGATATTTCTGATACTATGTTTCGAAATATTTTTAATGGTTTGCAGATTGGTCTGGTTTATGAGGCATTAAATTTAGTGCCATTTTAGTGCCGGACGCCGATATATCGGCTTTTGCTGTACTGACAGGAAATGCTAGAATCTTGTAGCGCCTTACTATTTGCATTGTGCGGGAACTCTATTTTAAAATATATTTTTAATCTACATATATGTAAAAGTTCTTTGTATGTTTGTTTCTAATAACCCGGCGGATTATATTGGAAATTTGTTAATTTCTTTCCATGGTTCTTGGAAGGGTATGTAAGAATAATATCTTGCAGTAAGTGAACCAGGGGTTGATCTATTCACAAAGGGCGTATTATTGGTTCGACTTACTTAAAATTCGGTACATAGCTGGCTCTTTGTTTACTATAGCAGGAGGACTACTCTCTACTTCGGAAGTGACCTAGGGATTGACCTATTTCAACAAGCGCACTTATGTTCGATTTGGCTGGCTTTTTACTTAGATTAACAGGAATACTAATCTGCTCTACGTGATCTGAACCAGAAACTCGCCTAACCGAAAAAATCTTATTTGTACTTGAAATTATTTTTATACGGAAAGATTAATGTCTGCCTCTAATTTTGGTATCCCCGTAATGCTTTTATGTCAGTGTAAACTAAATTGGGAAGGACCAAAGTGCTCGATACCAAACGAGCTTTTAGACAGGCTGACTTCCTATCGTCCGATTTCTTCAATTTGATGTTGGAAAAATAATAAAAGCTACAGAGCTTAATAGACAAGACACAAAATTTTACAAGAATATACAGCGGCTGGAATATGCCAATGATATATAGTGACTAACATTAACACCAATACTTAAAATCAAACTCTAAAAGTGACTCATCATTCTCGTCTGGACGATATTAACATCCAATGAGTCAGCATTGGGAGTCTTCGAGAAGAAAGCTTTCCGAACTATTCATGATCCTTTGCGTATTGACAACTACAAATATCACGCGTGGAATGATGACCTGTACGAGTTATACGGTGACATTGGTATAGTTCAGCGAATGAATATGCAGCGGCTAAGCTGCATGGTTCTTATGGATGAAAATTTTCGAGTGTTGAAAGTAATCGATGCAGTAATCGCTGAAGAAAGCAGAGGAAGAGGAAGACCTCCAGTCCGTTGAAAAGACTAAGTGGGGAAGGACTCAGTTTCACTTGATATTTCAAATTGGCTAAGGGATGGGATGAATTGCGCGATATTGCTGATTCTTCAATAATCGCACAAGCAGTGCTCACGCCAATGAAGAAGAAGCAAAACTGTTAAACTCGGCCGGTTATTCTTGTTTGGACATCTTTTTTCAACCTACCCTACATGCGTAAAATTCTTGTGTACTACGAGGAGATTAACAGAAATTCGGTCAGTTGGTCACATTCAATTTTTTTTTTGTTAAATCTAAAAATAACAAATCCTTTGCAATTACTTTATTAGTCTTCCTTTAAAATTTTAGAAAGATCGGTTAAAATGGAGACGAGAAAACTCAAGATAGCTGAGGACAGGTTAGATGAAATTCCACCACCAACGCAAACAGAAATTCGTCATGTGATCCTCTTCAGGTTTCGGCGTAATTTATAGCCAATACAAATATTGAGTGAACGCCAAATTGCATATGGAACGATTGCACCGTCTTTAAAGACTATTTCTTCCACTGATAACTTCACTGTAGCTCTGGTGACGTCCACAAATGACGAAGACCCACGGTTGAGACAATAAATGATTGTTAATGAATTGGGCTTGAAAGCCATGGCTGTATCGCGAATAATAGGTAATCATGTGGAATACGTAGGCTGCTATATATAGGTCTGGCCTAGGCAACACTAAGTGTTGCCAGGTGCAATCTGACATTTCCATTGGAAAGTTTGACATTTTTTAGCATAACATCACTCAGAACGTTTTGTCATTTAATAGTGAATTGTTTATTTACAGGGAATTAAAAAACTCATCTCGGCCAAAAAATGGAATTAACTCGTGAGCATTTTCGTGCGATCATTTTTCACAACTTTCGACGTGGATTATCACGACAAGAGTGCATCGATGAACTTAAATCTTTGTATGGCTATGAAGCACCATCCTATAGCACTGTGAAAAACTGATACAACGAATTCAATCGTGGCCGACGCTCGCTCAAAGACGAATTCCGGGAAGGTCGTCCAAAAACAGCCGTTGCGCCAGAAAACATCGATGCCGTACGTGAACTGATAATGCAAGACCGTCATGTAACATACCTTCAGATAGAGGCATGCCTATGCATTTCTCTCACCAGCATACATTCGATATTGCATGAACACCTGGCCGTAAAAAAGGTTTGTTCTCGTTGGATCCGCACAATTTCACAATCGCTCAAAAAAAGGCTCGTGTGGATTGGTGTAAAGAAATGCTGAAAAAATACGATCGCGGTGCTTCAAAAGACGTTTATAAGATCGTCACAGGTGACGAATCATGGATCTATGCGTATGAGCGAAACAAACCAGCAATCGACCGTGTGGGTCTTCCAAGACGAGCCAAATTCAACGAAAGTTGTTCGTGGAAGAAGCACTTCGAAGCAAATGGTCGCCTGTTTCTTCGGCAAAACTGGTCATGTGGCGACTGTTCCGCTGGAGCAACGTAGGACGATCAATTCTATGTGATACACCACCATTTGTTTGCCTGAAGTCTTCGGAGAAGTTCGAAAAACGAACAAGACAAGACGAATCATTGTGCACCATGACAATGCGAGCTCTCACACATCGGCTCAAACCAGCGGCTTTTTGACCGGCGAAAACGTCAAATTGATGGGTCATCCGCCATACAGCCCTGACTTGGCACCCAATGACTTATTTTTATTCCCACACATCGAGAAAATAATGCGTGGTCAACGATTTTCGTCGCCAGAAAATGCTGTTGAAGCATTAAAAAACCATGTTTTGGAGGTGTCTCAATCGGAGTGGAAAAAGTGCTTCGAAAATTGGTTTGAGCGCATGCGAAAGTGTATAAATCTTGACGGAGAATATTTTGAAAAACAATAAAACCATTTTCGTTGATAAATATACGTGTTTTCATTATTTGGCCAGACATATATATAGCAACCTGCGTACACGAAGAAATCTGCCTAAAAAGAGGTTCGAGTGCATTTTGCTCAATTTTTCCTCAATAAATTACAAAGTGGTCACTGTAGCAACTTTAGTAAAGTCGTTACTGCTGACGAATAGTGGTTTTGTAAGTACGATCCAGAAACCAAACAGCAGTCCCTGGTATGGAGCCCAATAGGAGCAAACCAACCCGGAAAATATAAGTAACAAAAATCAGCAGCAAAAGTAATGATGTCAGTTTACTTCACCCGATCTAAAATCTTAGCTGCGATCCCACTGGAAATGAAAATGGTACACCAAAAAGTGTTTACCAAAAGTTTTAAAAAATTTGTTAAAAACAAGAAGAAAGAAGATTTGCGGCGCTACTTTTTACATCCCGACAACGTGCCAATTAGTTCTAAAAATTACACAAAAAAAATATATAAAAGGAAAGGTTTTCAATAGCAACGAGGAGATAATTAATGCGGTTAATGCTGAACTTGTTAAGCTCAAAAAGAAAGATTTTGAAGACTGTTTTCAGAAATGGACCTGTAGGCTTAAGAGATGCGTAAATTTCGATTATGTAGCGAAGATAAAAAAGACAAGGATTACGAGTAAATACCATAAGAATTTTAATTTTTTCTTCTGGTCACCTTATCGACTAATCTGCTCATTAAGATGTGTTATTTGATACACTTTCAATCGCTTTCAATTTGATTTCAAATTTTAAAATTAAACAAATAAATTCTTGTAATTTAATAATATAATAATAATTACAGTATAATTTTCAAGCAGCTAATTATAAAACCAAAGTTTTCAATGGATAAATCTCACAAAAAAAGTAGAAAAAAATTTGTTGGAAAAAATTGCGCTTAAGGTTGCCTTTGAAGGTGCAACACGCATGCAATTTAATTTAAATGGGTGCAATAAATGCAATTTAAGCGCATTTACGCATAAAATCCATCACATGGTATTAACTTACGTGTGCACGTACACGTATGTATTTTGATATCAATTTGTATTTTTTAATTTGTGCAAACGAGCTGCATGTTTTGCCACTCGACTCAGTTTAAATGGTTGAGCGCACGACTTTTCGGAGTTTTAAAAACCCACAATATTTTAAAATTTTATCAGATCTGCCAACAAATATTTACTATTATTTGATAGGGACTTATGTTTTATTTCATATTTATGTTTTTTGTTTTTGTGTTACAAATTGGCGCTTTTTTAAAATACGCTATCCACTTTTTGCACGTTATGAGTGTGTGATTTCTTTTTTATTTTTTTTTGTAAAATAATTTTTTTTTAAATAAAATTCTTGCAAAAAAAAAAAAAAAAACTGACAGCAAGGCAATGCAATTGCAATTGAGTGCATGTGAAATGAAAAAAAATTTAACTTTTGCTAAAAAATAAAAATAAAATCAAAATGTAGAAAAATTAACAAAAAAAAAAAAAAAAATTATGCAATGAAAAAAATGCTGGCGCTGCATTGGCATATGTTGCATGCCACCATATGAGCCACAGCCAGAAGTGGATTTTTGCATGCGCTTGAATTGGAGTGGAAAAAAGTGCGCAAGTCAATGCAAATACCAAGCGGAAACATGCTCGTGCACTATCTGGAGTTGAGTGTATGTTTAATATACATAAATACATACATATGCATGTACAAATATACATTTATCATCTGGACCAACAGACCGCCCGACCACTTATGGATATCATATATGGTATACTGTATAACTGTAGACCCAAACAGCGGTATGTGCGCGAAAATTCATTATATTTGTATACACGTACATATGTATGTAAGTTTATGGGGTTTGTGTGAATATGCGTTATACCAACAGCGGTTGGCCGAAATTAATATTCAGATAAAAATGTGAATATTTTGCGCGAATGCACGCTGCCGTCAACATTGTAGATTTTTATATAAATTCATATATAAATATTTATAAACATATGTACATTTGGTTGTGCATTAAGGTGGTTGTTAAAATATTTAAATTTTTAATTAAAAAATTTTATTTTTTAAATAAAAATAAGAAGAAGAAGTCTCTTTAATTCGGATTTGCTCTTCAAAACACTTCTTTTTGACTTCAGGGTTATATACAGTTCTGATTTTCAAAAAATCGTTTTTTTTTAATTTAATTTCTGTATCTACATATATTTAAGAATACACACAAGAAATTTAAAATTGATCCGGCAAATATTTTCGAAGTTACACGCACATTTGTAAAGAAGTTTCGGAGCGCTTGGAAGTTTAAGTATAACTTTAAACGCGTTTTTCTCAGAAAGGTGTTTTCAAAGTCGGTGACCACTATAACTCGAAAACGGCTGAACCGATTTGTCTAAAATTTTAACAAAAGCTTCTTGAATATATTTTTCAGTGACTAAATGAAGGTTTTATTTTTCCGATAAATACTTTTTTTTTTAAAACAATTTAAAATTGAAATTTCGCTGAAAAATCGACTTTTTTCTTTGTGAAGGCGCCATTTTGACAAAAAAATATGTTTTTGCTTATTCCTTCATAATTAATCACTAGATTTAACATTACTTTAATGAAATCTGTTTGGCTTTTTAATTTCAGATGATCCAGTTCAGAGATAGAGTGGTCACCGCAAGACGTCTTTTTTCAGAGGACCTCCTGGAGATCAGCTGTAGCTCTTCTCCAAAAAAATATTTTTACTAGTTATAAGGATTAAACATTGTTGAATAATACCATAATAAGTATGTAAACTTTTTGAATCAATAAATTCTAAAGATTTCTCAAAAAAAAAATCTTAAAAATTCGCTTTTTTTTGGCCCATTAACTGTATATAACCTCTTAAAGTTGAAATCGTGGGGCATTACTTAGTCTGAGTTTACTAGTTGAGCTCAAAAAATCTTTATTGATCAGCTGATCTCTGCTTACTGCTTTACATTATCTTTCCATGTAAGCGGCATCGGGCTGAGTTTATAGAAAATAAATGTGGGATTTCCTACCATACGGTATGTTCTCTGTATTTTCCTAGTTTTTCATATTGTATACCTCACTAAAATGGTGTTTTTTAAAAACTCTGAAGCACGTTTACGGTATTATTTGTATTGATCCTTACTAGTTGCTTGTAAAAATTCGTCATCAGGGCACAATACTTGGTCCAGGTGATAGGCACAAAGTAGCTTCACCTTCCACAGTTACCCCCATACTCGACTAAAGCACGGAACTCACCGACAAAGTAAATATTACATTTACCATTTAAATTAATAAGAGTGATAAAATGGTTAACAAACGTGCTAAAATTTGACGCCGTGCTTTAATTCGCCTTCCATTGCACATACTCACCATATCTTAATGCCTAGACTAGGCTGGCCTCTCGTCTTTCGAACAATGGCCCATCTATTTCTGTAACAAATTTATTTAATCCAATATCTTAACATTAAACCGAAGGCTTTATACCATTGTTAGAATTATACGATATATGACAAATATCCACTTTTTGCCATGTCATTATGTCTCTCTCATAGAAACTTTTGAGTCTATTGGCAATAACTTGGGGCAATCGATTTTCATAGGCATCTCTTGTGGTCAGCTCTTCACCAGCCAAATCACTCGCCATAGACAGGAACAAATAGGCCCGAACTATAAGATAGATGCATAATAACCTCTCAATCATGCGCTCTAGATAGGGCTTCTGGCGAGTCACTGTCGATGTGTGTGGTCTGGCGTTAACCTGATGAACTACAATTCTTCTCCTGTTGACCAAAGCTGGGCGCTTTTGTGGAATTCCTTCCTTCAGATGGTTCAATTGTTAACAGTGCAGGTCCAAATTAAGAGTTTGGCTATGGGGAAGCAGCTCATATTAGATTATTCATTGGCAATCCGGCCAAACACACCAAAAAACCTTCCAGACCATCAATCCTGGGTTAGAGATCCATGATCGTTTTTGCTTGATGTTGCTGCAAGTGATCCACTATTCATAACCAGTCACCAGTCCGCTTTAGAAATGGGTCGATTTGGTTACGATTCAACAGCCATTCGCAAAAGGAAATTCGGATCATGAGGTTTTTTCTAGTTGACTCGAGCTTACTTGTATATCCAGACTTTTCCAAGCGGTTCCAAACTTTTTTTTTGTTCATTGAGTAGCTACTGAGCAATCGAAACAGTGCTTGAATGACTGTCAGACTCGACGATTTCTATTATTTTATCGACATTTTTACACTTCGTGTAGTATTCACATCAAAATTGCCGGAAACAAATCAAAAAAATCAAAATTGTGCATGATTGACTGAGTGAGAGGTGCAGATCACTGAAGCTATCTATTGCAAAACTATTGCTACTTACATTTTACTAGACCAAATATTACAAAAAATTCCCTTTACGTTACTGAATCAACCTATATTGAAGTACGGCTAAGTCCATTCCGGTAAAAATGAGTCCATTCAGAAACAGTTTTGGTTGTTCGCTTGACGTCAATTTCAATCGGGCCAAAAACTGGTGGTTAGCACTGCGTACTGTCATTGGATGGGTTGAGTCATGGTTCGACCAATATCCAAGAATTATAGAAATTTAATTGAAATATAAAACTAAGTTAATATTTCTCATTGCGGTCACCCCTCTGTTAGGAATGTCAGCCCACACCAATTTTTTTTAAGGGGTTACATCTAGTTAGAATTTTCAAAAAATTGATATTTTTAATTTCTTCTTCGCATTGTAAATGTATTCAAGTAAATACTCTGAAAATTTCAAGTCGATCCGACTGTTATTTTGGAAGTTAAACTCATATCTGGAACGTGTTGAAACTTTAACCTCGTTTTTCTCAAAACTATGCTTTTCAAGTCGGTGTCCAAAATTTCTCGGGAACCGTTGAACCGATTAGTCTCAAATTTTTATACGTGCTTCTGCACAATATTTTCTAGTACCTAATATTTTCTAGTACATTATCGATTTGATGTGCAATTAAAAACCAAAATTATGCAGAAAAATTGAATTTTTTTTTAGACGGCGCCGTTTTGTCAAAAAAATTTTTTTTAGCTTATTCCTTCGAGTTTACATTATTTTAACGAAATCCGTTTGATTTTTTTATTTCAGATGATTCCATTCAAAACTCCAATGGTAACCGCAAAACGCCTTTTTTGGGAGGGGTCCCTGGAAATCTGCTGTAGCAGCTTCAAAAAAATTTGCTATCTACTCTTCAAAGCTGTCATAATACGTGTATGTGTACAAATGCTTAAAATAATAAAGCTAAAAGTTTCCTCGTGAAAAATGTTTGAAAAACTTCGTATTTTAGGGCTCTAACTAGATATAACCCCTTAAATCAAGTCTGAACATATGAACGATTTCGCTGTTTAGGTCAAGATTTTAAATAATATTCCAGCACGTTTGATTTGACAGACATACTTTTCGTAATGAAAAATATTGATGTTAGCACAAAAACAATTGAACAAATAATTTACAAAATTGGTATGGTAATAAAACAATCTATATTTCTGTTTTTGAACAGCTTTAAGCTTGGACATTTAAGATATCCTTGCTTTTCTGACTCTGCAAATTTCGTCCATCAAGCGGATGGCGCCCCTCGTCTTGGTTGGACGGGAGAAGGGTAACGTTTGGGCTTATTATTATTATTTTTTTTAAATTCAGTATTAAATATATATAATCTATTTTAATATTATTGAAAAATTATTCATAATTAACTCACAAATATTCCAGGAAATTTTTACAAATTTTGTTTTTTGCGATTTTATTAAAAATATTATTTACAAATATTGGGAAAAAAGTAGTTTTCAAGTAACTCCCTCCCTCAAGTACATATATACATATATATACTGTATATATACATATATATATTTACTCCTTTACATTTATAGTTACTCCTGCATATAAATAAATATATATGGTACACTTGTGTGTAAATAAAAATTCATATCACTACGCATACATACATATTTATGAGTGTGAGTGTGCTTGAGTGTGTATGTACGTACATTTTTTTTCGGCCACTGCACATCGCTTCGCATAATTCGCCGAAAACCCGAAAAAATCGGAATTTATGCATTTTTTATTTCAAATTTATTAAATGTAAATTGTCCAGTTGAAATATAAAACAACATGTGTGTGTGTACACTTGCGCAAATTCATGTATTTATGTAGGTATGTGTGGATATATACGAGTATATGAGTATCGCAAGTCATGCAGTCATTTGGGCATTTATTGTATCTCTCTTTTTAACTCTTCTTCAACTCTATGTTTGATTTTTATTAAGACTGAAAATATTTTATCGCAATTGTTTCTGTAGTCGAATATACGCACGTGTACCATATATACATATGATATGTACCCAAGTGTGTGTGTTGTATGAGTGTCATACAAATAAAAATGCTTAGTAAAATTTGCCTGTTAATTTCAATTTAATTTGTACATATTTACTTAAATATATTGCTGCTGGATTAGGTTTTATACTCATTTAAACATATTCCTTTAAACCCTTTTTTCTAAAATTTTTAACGAGATTTCAGTTAACATAAACCATTTGGTCTAGGTTGATATTTAGAAAAGTTAGTAAGAAACTTGTCCGTGAAGAAGTGACCTGTCTTACTGGATGATAGTTGGTCTTAATATACTTTACTGCGGCTGAAATATCCACAGGGTAATGAGCTCGAATCCTTGGGTGGAATACTTCGGCGGTTAGCTGTTAGTGCTGCTTTATACATTACTTCTAAGGCACTACGGTAAAGGAGTGTCTTTGTTGAGATATACCTGTTTCAAAAGTTTAACACTGCACTTATTTTTCGGTTGCAAGTTCTGCAAGGCACTCCAAGTAGTAACTATCGAAAGAATAATACCGGGTCGCACTGAAGGCTTGGCAATGGTAGAGGCAATATTCTACCATTTGATGCTCAGCTATGTCCCTGCAGTCGCAGCAAAAGTTGTTAGGGAAGCAGACCATCTTTCTACCATGACCCCATCAGACAGTGTCCGGTTATTACCCCGGTTGTAATACTCATGAAAGTTCTGTTTAGAAGTAGTGATTTAGTGCTCTTTACTTTGATCAGTGGCTAGATCTGTCTGGTCACATTGCATACGATATCACCCTGTTGTCTGTTATTGACTCAACTACTGAAGGTCGATATTATCAGATACCCCAGTCGGGTGCAGAGCTTACCATGGTTAGGACTGTCTAGGGTTATCGGCGTTCTTTTGCCACATTTCCGGAGGTGTTATTGCTTTGAAGGAAATTGCTACTTCTTCTTCTTCTTCTTCTTCACTGGGCTTTTCATTTCTTGTTTTCGCTGTTTGGCGACATTTGGAAATACCAAGTACAGTCAAGTCCTTATCTACCTGGTCTCTTCAACGGAATGAAGATTTTTCCCTTTCTCTGCATCCATAGGCGGGTACTGCATCGAAACATTTGAGAGCCGGTGTATTCATATCCATCCGGACTACATGACCTAGCCAGCGCAGCCGCTGTTCCTGATTCGCTAAACTGTGTCAATGTCGCCGTATATCTCGTACAGCTCATCGTCCCATCGGCTGCGGTATTTGCCGTTACCAACTCATAGAGGGCCATAAATCTTACGCTAAACCTTTCTCATGAAAAATCCTAACGCTGCCTCAGCAAGACGGGAATGATGAGTGACTTGTACAGTTCGAGGCGTCATCAAAAGGGATATCTTTTCCGAGGCGTAGTGTAATTTCTCATTGGGACTGGTTTCTAGGTGGCGAGTTCCAAGCGAACCGCCAACATCGCTAGGGGAGTAAGTTTAGATCCTTTTACACATTTATATAGCGAGCCGCTTGCTACAAGAGCAACGCCCGTTCGCATCCGCACCTCAGGTGAACAGACGCTGCAATTAGACTTCAGCGAACCCTTAAACCGAATATTTATGTCGGATTGTCCACACTAAAGCTTCTTCTCTTTTATCCGTGAGGCTCCACGTTGGTTGGTTACCACATCTTAGTACTTAACCTCAGTAAAAATTTTGATTCCGATGGGTTTTGTGTGAGGGGGGCTTAAACAGAAGTAACTTATACCTTATGGAGATAAATATTAATTAGACCTTTGAAGTATTTCCATCCAGACCGTACTCAGTGCACCAATTACTTACTGGGTAGATGATATTTTGGAGTAGATTACTTAGAACCTGTCATCAGTGTATGCCAACAACCACCGCTTTTTAGCTTGCACGCCAACTTGTTGACTGTGAGACACCAAAGAAGGATGAAGAGAACTCGACCCTGTGGAGTGCCTCTTTGAGAATATCTTCTTACGGTTGCACATCTTGTGAAAGACATTATTAAAAGCTCCTCTGGTGTCGAAGAAAACCTCTCATGTGCACTTTTTGGAAGTTGGTATCGAAACATCTATACTGATCAACGGTTTTATTTGTTTTTATCTGAGGTTATCATCTATAATGATGAAATATTGATTTATTTTGTCACATATCCCATTTTCATGCGCTTAAAACACATTATTTAAGCTTTTATTTATTAATCAGATATTCACTAAAAATAATCTCAGTCTTTACAAATATCTTAATCTATACATAGGGTTATCCATTTCGTGGCTCAAATTATTCAAAAGAAGCCATTACACCTAGAAAACTTACTGTCTGGTGCGCTCTTTGGTTTAGAGATGTGATTGGACCTTACTTCTTTGAAAGCAACAAGGGCGAGACTATCAGTATCAATTTGGCGCGTTATGATCGTATGATTACCGATTTTTTTGGTCTGCAATTGAAGAACCCTACCTGGACCATATCTGGTTTCAACAATAAGATGCCACACACCACACAGAACGAGCGTATATGGTTTTATTGTGAGACAATTTTCCCTTTTCCGTCCATAGCCTCTCGTTTTGGCTACGTGTTTTAACTCTTGAGCAATTAAGGACTAATATTCGTAAAGTTATGACTGAGATACCGCCCAATAACTGCCAAAAAGAGATCGAAAATTACTTTAAACGGACGAAACCGCAAAACGAATAACGCTGTATAAATATAAAGTTCATAAGATAATCTTATTGCCATTAGAATTCCTAATATATTTTTCATACTACATACATATGCTTGTACTACAATGCTTCGCCACCACTAAAACCAAGCTCCGAAAAGCCGCCTTAAGGGACACGCAATACAATTCAATCAAATGGAAATGTACACAATTTTAATACGCTCTAAATAGAATACAATATCTTACAGTAATATCTATCTCACTGCTCTAGTTATTCTACAAATGCTAATGCAACTAAGTGCTTAGTGTTTTTGGTGTAACAATACACAAATGCATGATTATAAATACATAGAACATGTCTGCAATCATACTCCAACATACTCGCATTATATATTATATTTACATGTGTACGAGTATAAGGCACGCTAATGGAATTCAATATTATAGACAAATTTCATAGTTGGTCGCTACTCGCCATACACTGGTCACTAATGGCAACTTGAAGGCAATCAGTTGGACAAAACCGTTGTGCCTTATGAGTATTGCAAGAGCGCCAATATCCGCAAATACCAGTAAGGCAAGCCAGGCAAGCGAATCAGTGACGCGTGGGAAGAGTGATCGAGATACAGTTAGTTGAACGCTATACGACTACCACAACGGTAATAACTAATATAATAATAACCAACATTGTACAACATATCTCCTGCTGCTAGTAGTGAGTTTCTACATTGGTTGCTTATTTCAAGTAACCCAGTGGTGAGGTGGTTCGGTAAAGAAAATATCAATTTTATCTGATTTCTCGGATTCTCAGAAAGTTGGTTGAACACATATCTTGGTGTGTAGAAGAAATTATTTTCGAATTACTGTACGCACTTAAAAATATACGTTTGACACAGGCAGAAAAATGCCAATCAGAAACGAAAGCCAATGCAATTTTAAGGCTTCTGAGCTACATTTGAAGTGATATTAAATTTGTGTAAAAACATAGAGTCTGAAGAGTAATAAAAACTTTGAATTCATTTCACCGCCAAGCCCTCGCACAAAGAGTTTTGAAACGTTCTAATTTGTCGTACGATTATTCATAAATATGGTTGCGTTTCCTGGGATGCCAGAGTTCCTATTACTTTAAATATGTCCTCTTTTTTAAGAATTGCATATATCGTGTTCATTGAGGAAAACGTTGCCTACATTTCGGGTCACAGTTGTAAATCCATCGAAGTCACATACCATTAATCCAAGTTCCGGCCCATTTCTGTTATATTTGTCTAGATTTGCGGCAGGTCGATGTTTTATTTTACTTTAGCGTGGAAAATTTTGAGGGAATAACTTACACATAGCAAGAAACATATACATATGCTTAATCTTGCTTTGCATGGCATGGTGAACTTACAGTGTCCCCCCATGTCTCTATACCCAGGGCCGCATGTTAGAAATAATCTTAGCCATCTTCTGCTGAGAGCGGATACAGCACAGAGTTTTGCCTAAGTGAGACCAGTTTTCTTTGGGCTTATCTCAAATTTTGGATTCGATATGTTTTTCTGGCTTCATGTTAGCAGGGATCTGCGCATGAAAGGCACTGTAATGGTCTAGCAGCCTGAAAGAGAGTTGTTAGGACTTTGTGTGAATACACCACCATAGACTCTCTCCCCGTATTGCAATCCACACGTGCGTATTCTACAGAAATTTAGCGGTTAACATTCCCTGCCGAGGGGCGACCGCATTTTGAAAATTTCACTTAATTTTTTTTTTTAAATTAATTTTCTGTAACTTTTTGGATGTTAGTTCGACACCAACCTAGAGTCTCCTGCCAATAATAGTATGTATGACGGTAGCTACCTTGCCGTATTTATAAATTATGTTCAATCTCTAGTCTAAGATCTTTCCTAGAACTATAACCTTGCTTTCCAGGTTATAAAGATGCGCAGTCCGCAGTCAGTCAGTTCATAGCAAGTAAATTGTGAATAGCATTAGTCCCACCTTAGTTGAGTTGACGTAGAGTCAGCTGCGGTTAGATCAGTGCGATATCTTTCATCAACTTCATCAGCTTATACAAAACTTATATGTACCTATATGTCCCTATATGCTTCTTCGGCCAAGAACACATGAACTGATCGGAACCCAACTGTAAGCTCGAGTTATGATAAATTTCTTTTATCATCCATGTCATTGTGTATTCGAAACAAAATACTAAATAAGAAATTTGAGCCTCTGCCATAATTTAGTACAAAATTTATTTATCCACAAATGTTTTCTTTTTACTTTGCGCTCCTTTAGTGTTTTTCGATAGGTAAAAGGCTCCACCCAACTCGTTAATTATATGGTGAACCGAAAATGCAATGGTCTCCATTAAGTGATAATAGAATTAAAAGTGACTTCCTTCTGTTTCAATTGCAAGGGAATTCCGAGACCTTACACTCAAGATTGATATGGTGTACTAAGGAAATTTATTGTTTACCTAAATATTTTTAAGAGACATTCTGTTGAGGAGATGACTGAATAGATAAGACGATCTCATTTTTAAATCCCTGTGTGGTAGATGCAGGGTAAGCAAACTTGATGACAAGGTACGACCAATCCGATAATTTTGGCTAAAAAAGTATGGGTATGCCTCTAGTCACATGTAAAGGTCGCGTTAAGGTGAAACCTAACTACAACTCTCACAAGTCAAGCCAAAATGACAGAAATGACACCAGGGAAAGTTGAATGGCCTACATTCTCTGAAAAAGTCGAATAGTTAGAAGGTGAATGGTATCCTGACGTTACATTGCCTTTTAGGATGGCGTGCACAAAAGCTAGAGAGCACCTTCAGATGTTGCAGTAGGTGCTGCAGGTATTACGAGGAGGAAGATTTTTGATGATTTTCCATATTTTATATGTTTGCTATAATCTAAGCGAAACTAGACTTCGGCAAATTGGAGTCGCTTTTATTGATAGCCTTTGCTGTGTGATACAAGCAAAAGTGAACTAAGTGTATGGAAAAAAGTTGTCTTAGTATCACAATGGGCTTATTTGGCCTAAGTGTGTCTATGTCCGCATATCAGTAAGCATTTCTTCCTGCCTACCTATTTAACGAACGCTGTAGACATCATTTCTGATTCAACTTACAGATTAAGAATTTTGCTCATGCGATTACTGAGTTAAAGCAAGGTTCAACGATCCAACCACAGAATGATGGGAGAACACTCGTAAAGAATATTTCTTTATCAATCAGCAATATTAAAAACAGTACTATTGTAGACGGCCCAAATAGCCGAGAGGTTAGCATTGCGTACTTACATTCGGAAGGCTAGGGTTAGAATAATTAATAACTAGTGCAATTTTTATCCCCTTTGGAATAACCAGTAGACAACTCCGCGCCAAATAAGCTAACGAAAGTTTATTTGCATATATCAAATTGTTTAGTTAAACATTGAGTTAACAATATATGTATGTATACACAGATATATCTCCAAGTACACGTATACTAATACGGTCAGCCATAGAGGATAACCTCCCAAACACCCAACCACACAACCGTGAATCAATCAATCCGGCATTAACTAATTGCGTAAAGCAACATTTATGAATAATTAATGAGCTCATACTGCCGGCTGCTACCGCTAAAGCCACTCCTAAGCGAATCGCAATGGCTGTGGATCAAAATGTATACGTACCTACGTGTATGTACATACAGGCATGAGGAAAGGGCAAAGAGGTCTATAAGTCCAACACATATGAATTCTTTGTGGAAAATGTAAATTTTAGTAATAAAATAAATAAATAAATAAATATTTTCTAGCAAGTAGAGTGAGAAAAGCTGTAAACTCTATCCAAACAAAAGTCGGTGTTATTAATTCGAGGTTATTTGTTTAACCACATGTTTGAAGCGCACACTACTCACCCGCTCCAATTAATAGTTGATATTTTACATACAAATAATACCTGGACGTTGCGTCAGGGTGTGATGGCAAATTATGCGAAACTTTAGTTGAGTGACAGCTTAAAGTGTTGCGTCGGGAATTAAATTCGTTTTAAGTTGATAGATAGATTTCTAAACTGTTATGAGGGTATTCAAGGAAGTACCTATATATCTATATATATATATAGTTATGCATATATGGTAGAACTACAATATTAATGTGTGATATCCTCACATTCTCTTACCATTGATATTAAAAACATATAAATCTCATTAGGAAACGTTTCAAAGGTTAGACTTTTCCAAGAATATTGTATACCAAAGTATGTGTGTGTATTACAGGGGTTTGATCGTAGGATGAACTAATATTCAATTTCCACTAATTATATGTATAAACGGATTATTACTCCAACTCAAACACAAGATATTGTGCGAACACTCACAAATATTTAACCGAGAAACTTCTCGAAAGTTTGTGTGGATTTGAACAGTAGATGAAAGATAGAGAGGGAGGTAGAAGGAAGAAAAAAGCATGAAAAACGAGACCCTGAGTGTTCTTATGATATGACGAGCGGCCATAATTTATAGCTAGTGAGTAGTGTTGACTGCTCTGTTAGGACAGTGGTCTGTTGGATATACAGATCTCCCGTAACGCTAAATACTCTAATGAAAAATGAAAAACCTAGGTGGCGCATGAGTCAAGGCAATCAGATTAAGTACCTTGAAGACCTTTTCAGCAGTAAAGTGAGTGATTTGATACAATTAATTGGGTAATTAAACGATATCTGGGAATAATCAGTGGGTGACATATAGATAATGAAAAATCGACAGGTAGTTGGTGAGAAAATGTTTGCTTCCGGAAGTAATTGGATCGTGACTGGTGATGACCAAAGAATGAGTAGTGCCAACTAGCGGATGGCAGGTAATAAATAATACCAGTGTCAATCGGTTGGTTACTGTTAAAGAATAATTAGAACTGGTTAATGACTAGCTGATATGACAGATGAGTGAATAGCAATCACCAGAGTAGAGCCAATAGCGACCAATAGTGTTTGGCCTGCTGCAATGGTGAATACTGGTTAATTAATGGTAGGGAATTTTATTCTAAAGAAGAATAGCGTGGAAGGGCAGGCATTTCTAGTACAATCGTTAAATACCACATATAAATCATGAAGGTTAAGTTTGCTAGAGGAATATACAAGTCACAGATCAATAGGTGTAACTGTGGTCTTGTAAGAGAACCGAAAAAAGTGATGAATTTGGATTCTTGATTGAGGAACTAAAGCCTTGGCCAAAAGTATTAGGCACCCCACTAAAATACAAGTATCCTCAATTGTAGCTATCAAAATTACCACTACCTTTTGTAAATATCTGACATGGGTGTTTAACTGTTGATTAAATGAATAAATTGTGTAATATTAAAAGTCATAGCACTTTGGTTAAGCTAAACTTAAAAATTGTCATTTTTAAGAAATTCATAAAATATTTTCGCATTTCAAATTTGAAAGTGAAAGTGTAAATTACATTTAGTGAAAAGTTACCAATCTTATAAAAACAGTTCATATTTACCGAAATGCCTAAAGAAAGTGAAATTACAATAGTTACGATGATAGAGTTAGAATCCAAGTTCCAAGTATTGACTATAAAATCACTCTTTCCAGAAAATTCTGAGGAGGCAATTTGAAGTGTAAAGCTCTTCACTTGACGAACATAGATAAAACTTTATAAGTCCCTCATTATTCCCATCCTGCCAGCACACCAGCATAAACGCTAACAACATTTCATGAGTTAGCGATAGGAGTTTTCGGGAGAGGGATTTTGCAGGATGGTTTGTTGTCGCTTGTGCATTGGCAACACCGTATAACGCTGGTGAGGAAACGAGCAATACACTACTGGTTAAATTATGTTGTCCGGAAGAATAAGAACGCTCTAGTTTCGAAGCTATTTGATGCAGTGCCCGTCGATCGGTTGCTAAAGTAAGATTAAAGCTCCTGGACACCATGCCGTATTAGAATCACATTATTTTGCCATATCCTGCAGGGACGGGAGTTCGCAGAAACATCAAATCGTACCATTGGTTGCAGCTGCTGACCGTAGAGTGACCGAATATGATTAGTAAGTGATAACTAGTAAAAACCGGTGGGAAAGTTCACCAATGCTAATCGCTAACTGCCATTCGGAAGATTAGGGTTTGAGTTCTGTTTCGACTAACTTTCAGAATTAATTTTTTTTATAAGTTTTTAGTGAGCTGAAGGCCTAGGTTTTTTGTATAAATTCAATATTTCTGTTATACAACAAAGATAAATGGTAGAAGTGACATCTTTTTCGGAGATCACCATATCTCCTCATTAGATTTTTTATGGCAGGCGTGTATCCCAGATGACTACTTAATATTCGCGCCAATTCATTAGCAATCAATTCTTGTGTCAATCGTTTGTCTTCGTCAATTTTGGACTTCTACGAAAAAGATTTCCGGTGTGGAATCTTCGGAATCACTTAGAAATAGTCTTTAATGACGGTGCAATCGTTCCATATGCAATTTGGCATTCACTGAATATTTGTATTGGCTGTAAATTACGCCGAAACCAGAAAAGCATCACATGGCGAATTTCTGTAAAAAATTCAGTCTCTCAGGAGTATATCTGACATGAAGTAATAGCTTCAGAGAAGTGTGAAGAATATATCTGACCTCATTCTTAATTCTCCATTAGTACGGATCGTTAGGATAATCAGCTAGTTAGCAAAATTTGGGACGTTCCCTTCAGTATCCGCACATAGATTCTCATCGGTAGCTAAGTCCTCTGCAGAGATATAATTCTGAAGCCAGTTCTAAGTCTGAACTCGGAAATTTCTCTGGTCGTACTTTTGTTTATAACACTAATTCATTATGCATAGGGCAAAACAATTTACAATAGATGACGGCGGTATTGAAAAGTTTGTAAATACCCACATAATTATAATACGAAATTTTTAATCCAGTATAATTTTCCTTAATGCCAAAATAATAAACTTTGCACTTAAATTCTTCTGTACAGAGTATTTAATAGAAATTAATTAGAGAGAATCGAAAACATGCGCATGTGTTTGTTACAACGAAATTGTACTGTCGGAAATTGTGCATATAAATGCGAATATTTATATACTTAAGGCATTTAATTGAATTGATACCACAATATTGGAGCTTACTGCTGGTGCTTATACATATTTATATATAATATACAATATATATATATTAATACAAATTGTACTTTTATACAAAACCTTGTTAGGAGAATCAGTCGAAATAGCAGCTAAAATACAAATGCTGCTTTATACAGGGTTATCCATTTTGGGGTTTCACATTAACAATTTTTTTTTTCATGAAATGCCTTTTTTACTAAAAAATTTAAATCTTGGCCTTATAGGTATGGGTAAATACTACATCATTCAAATGACCGTCTCGCGAATTTTTGAAAACTTCGATCGGTTTCAGGTAATTTTGAACCACTTTTTGGCACATATTGGGCGGTATCTCAGCCATAACTTGACGAATGTTGGTTTTCCAGTGCACAAGGGTTAAAGGTTTATCCACATACGTGTAAACACGATTTTTCGCGTGGCCAAACAAAAAAAGTCTAACGGTGTCCAACAGCACGATCTCGGTGGCCAATTGAGTTCGCCAAGACGAGAGAATATGCAGCCGGAAACTTCTCTTCCAATAAAGTGATATTCGCTTTTGTTGTGTGTCATGTGACACTACCTTGGTGAAATTACATATTGTCCAAGTTGTGTCTCCTCTTAAAGTACGAAATGTGGCCACGTTCGTCACTCTTTTTGTAGTATATTCTTAAATGGCTAAATTTTAACTAAAACAAAACATGTTTTGTTTTTTTTTGGTGTCAAAACACATACCTTTACTTTCGAAACCACAAAATCTATATTCATTTACATACATAGATATGTACTGCTTATGTAATTATATACTTATTTAAGTATGGTATATCCTTGTGGTACAGGAAGTAGGTTGCCAGCTTTTACTTTAGCCTCAAGTGTAAGAGTGTATTTGTAGCATGTTGTTGTTAAGACTACTATGGGTATTAATACAAAGATATATGTATTTATCAGTAGACAAATGCATTTTACTGCAACGAATTTTAACACAAGTACATACATAGATATAAGCAGTGCTTGGCTAATTTAATAATATCCTGCACTAGCAGAGCTTTCCATACTAAATTTCCGTTTATATTTTACATTTTGGTATTTGTTAATGGAAATTCTATTCATCTGGCGGCGGATATTTAATGTATCTTAATTGGTATGGGCAGCACTGTGACATCTTACTCCTCATACAAAAATAATATAGGTAGGTATGTGTGTATGTACATATGTATGTACGTACTTTCTTTAGCTTTGCTTGGAGAATTTCGTTCTTCTCATTTTCATTTGAAATTCAATTATTTATTGCTTTGTGCATTTGCGGTGTGGGTTGTACTTAAGTAGGAGCTTAAGGTATACTCATACTTATATATTGCAGCTCTTTCATACATACAAACATAGAGTGTATAAGAGTATATATGTATAGTGTATGTATGTGTGTAAGAATGCTAAGTAAATTTCTTATATTAAAATCTGCGTAATGTGATATTTATTATAATAACTTAGTGTACTATAATGATTACAAATTTCGTAATTATACTTAATTGCAAGTGAAATATATTTAAATGCAATTAAATGCATTTTCAATTGTCCGAATGTACGGAATTTGATATTTATTGCATAGTGATGTGTTAATAAGAGAGACGTGTTTATTGGAAAATGAAAATAAAAATCACATTTAAGTTTTTTTGACAAAGTTGGTATTGTTGCTATGGAGATGTCTATGAAATAAATTTAAGAGGGTTGCTAAATATATTTTTTACAAAGGCATGCGGGAAACTTAAGCTATATGTGTATGGGTTGTAGTCCTGCCTTTGATTTCTGTTGCAACGACGGAGAACGACTCGGATAGCCAAAAAAATTTCAAGACGAAGAATTCGAGACATTGCTCGACGCAGATGCATGCCAGATGCAAGAAGAACTTGCAAAAGTATTAGAAGTTGATCAAGCAACCGTTTCCAGACGATTAAAATCGTTAGGATTCATCATTAGGATAACCCAAAGCGCAAGAGATCATAGGTGAAGCCCGGCCAACCATCGACATCCACGGCAAAAACTATTTGGAAAACTATGGGTGGGAAGATCTACCTAACCCGCCTTATAGCACAGACATAGCACCTTCCGATTACCACTTGTTCAGATCAATGCAGAATGCCCACATCGCAGTACGCTTCTTTCTTGACCTCCAAGCCGTAGAAGTTCTTTTGGGATGGGATTCACAAACTGCCAGTAAGATGGGCAAACATCCTTCCAATGGGCAATACTTTGAACATTAAATGTATTTGGTTGAAGTCTTTAGTGGAGTCTTTTTGCAGCGTCTTTCAATCAAAGGTGTCGCCGCGAGCGATCGTCGATTTTTAGACAACGACCCGCTTTATCAATGCGTCCTTACTCTACACTCAATCGTCCAGCTTGAGATTGGCCACTTAAAATATGACAAAGCCTCCAACTTTTGATGACGATTACTGTAAACGTATTAGGGACTATGATTTGAGGGAATGCACCTTGAATTTTCAGTCTCTTCTCCCTTCTTGGTTGATATCTCTGTAACACTAAATACTGCCTTCACAAAAGCGTATAATCACAGATAGAAGAATCTCTCGCCCCAATTCGTGGAGTTTTTCAACGTTTCGCTGATTTGTGTGTAGGTCCCAATGGAGGAGAAAGGTTATGTAACATATTTATAGCGGTGTTGCACCCGTCTGGACATGAAAATTGTGGTTTTAACACTTTGATGAGACCATGGTGAAGAGAATTTACTTGTGGGGCTGAGAATAATCGATCTTACCCTAGCTCCAAATATTGTTATCCGCAATGTTAGATTCCGGCTCATGAGAATCCATCAAATTCCTTGGTTGTGATCGAAACCAAGAACATGATACGTGTTCTACCTAGTTGTTATAGACAGAGTACATATTCCCTGAATGCTAATGTATACTTGGAGCAATCTTTGGTAGTAGCCGAGATATGCATTCATCTCTGTGCAGTCAAAACGCTTGTTATCCACAGTGAAGAGGAAAAATACTGCCTATCTCGTGACGCGAAAGAACTAAGAGTAAAGGGAGGGACCGAGAGCTACTCTCAGACAGAAAAAAAAGAGAGGCTGATTTTGAAAAGTATGAAAAACTTGCAGATATGGCCAAGTGGGGATAGGCGTGAAAATTCTATGAAAAAATGTGGCGATTTTTCGATGGTTTCAAAAAGGAAAGTTCATGACTGACGTTCAGAGTACACTTCTCCTTGCTAGCTTAATTGCAGTGATGAAAAATACGCAGAGGATGGTGAGCCTGGAACTATAATCAATGGCAATAGTATAGCTATTCCTTCACCCGACTATGAAGCAGTTCGAATAGCAATTATTCGCTTGAAGAACAACAAAGTACCGAGAGCTAATTGCTTACCCTCTGTCTTATAGACGGATTATACTCTTCATAGAATATTTTCGGACGAAAGTACGTATACGGTGTGTCCCAAAAATAACCGAACTTTATATTTAAATCATACAACATACAGCGCCATGTATTGAAAATTTGCAACATTAAAAAGATACATTCATCCTCTTTCAAACGCACCTAACTTCATGTAAGTCGGATGACAGATGTAAAAGTGACAGCCATTTCAATAAAACCAAAAGTGTGCTAATGGTTCCAAAAAAATGGAACAAAGAGCAAATATAAAATTTTGTGTCAAACTTGAAAAAAAAATTGAAATTGAAGTTTAAAAAATTAAAAAAAAAAAATTGAAAAAAATGAAGCAACCGTAACCGAGGTACTGAAGAACACTTCTATAAATGACATAAAAAAATCTATGCTGCGCTGGTTGATCGTTCCAAACGTTGTGTTGAGTCAGATGGAACCTATTTTGAATAAATAATAACTTTCAAAGATAATATAATGTGTATTTTACTATTTTATATCCAAAAAGTTCGGTTATTTTTGGGACACACCGTGTATGTCTGCCGATTGCAACCTTAGCATGCTCTGTTCAATATAAAAGTAAGGGGAGCCCAAAGTCTGCGCCCTTCTCAATATATCTTGTTAGTCTTGCCTGGCATGTTGTATGAGTCTAAAACCCACCTTCGACATACATATTGAGTTTTATCAGTGTGACATTAGATCTTGTGATCAGATATTTGTAATTATAATATTCTGGGAAAGATCGGTGGGAAGGGATTGATACTCACCACCACTTCGTTTAAAGCTGTTAAATGACTGAGTTTAATATCCCCGCGAAGCCAATGTGGCTGTGCATACCAAAGGCTTTGTCATAATTCAAAAGGGCCTGTCGGAGCCACTTAGACCAAATGAGGTTAACGACTTCTTTCAATTTCTTACAGTTCTATAACTTTTTGCTGGAGAGAATAACAAAAGCACAAAGCACAGAAAATCCAGATTGAATGGTGAATTTTTATTATTATTCGAAAGAACATTTTTTGGCATTTATTCTTTGAATATTATCTGTCAGATGATCCGTCCTTTGAGTCCAATTTTCGATGACTCGTTCGAGTATTTTGACTAGTAACTGACGATTGACAAGTATGATGCTTTGCTCAAGCCTAAACCGAAGGCGGATTGTCCGCAAAGACTTTACATTTTACATATCTCCACAGGAAAATGTCTAACGGTGTGACACACTCGTTCTTGGTGTCCAATCCACCGGCCTCAAACTTGATGATATCTGATTATCGAAGTGCTCTCTCAATAAATACATTGAATGATGCGTTAAGTGGGAAGTAGCGCCTTCTTGTTGAAAGCAAATGTCGCCGGCAGTCGGTTATCATGGCCCAATAAGTTTTGAAGAAATATGGACCGATGATTACACCGACCAAACCGTTGATTTTTCTGGATAAAGTGCCTACTCTTGAATCTTTTCAGGTTGCTATTCATCCCAAATGCGAAAATTTTGCTTGTTTACCTACCCATTGAGACAGAAATAGGCCTCATCGCTGAACAAAATTTGGCTCGAAAACATCAGATCTTCAAGATCCCATAAAGTGAAGCGATGTCGCTTAGGACGGTCCAGCGGCTTCAATTCTTGCCAGCTAAGCTAAGCCTGTATCCTTTCCCACTATAATTTTTTAAAACATATTCGTTAGTATTTTCCGCATATTTACTTTCGCTTCTCACGTTCTTTATTTTATCAAAAGAGTATCCAAATATTGCTGTTATTCATATCACCCATTTAATTCTTCAATAATTTTTAAATATTTGTTACATATCCAAAAGCGTCATACACACATGTGTGGGTTTGTGTGTGTTCATAAATTATTTATGCATTCTTATGTCCATATATATGTATAACTAAGTGTACCGTATTTTATGCAATGACAATGGCTTTTCTGGCCTCACCACTGTTGGTAGTTTATAAATCATTCGAGATAAGCTCAGGCACAACGTGCAACACCTGATGCCACAACAGCAGCAGCAGCAGCAGCAGTATCACCAACGTGGCCTGGTGGGCCACAATTTGACTGCCAAGCGCATGGTTTATTTTTCGAAAGATTTTTTGTTTTCCTCATACTCATTCTTCTGCTGGAAGAAAAACTGCAATGTAATACTTTTTCATTTCTTTTTGCTTACTCCTTTTTTTTGTGGCAATTCCTTTTTTAAGAAAATAAAGAAAAATAAGTAGTAGTGTGAGCAGTGTTGGAGGTAAGGTGGTGGCTGTGATAAAACAATAACAGCAGCAGTCGCAACAAATGCAATAGTCGAAGCAGCGATAAATATGGTACATATGCAAATGTTTGTGCACCACGGCGTATGAGCAACCAATGAGTAACTGATGCATAAGTATGGTAGGCAAGAGAATGAAATAAAAATGAAGAGAAAAATGTAAACGAGAGCAGCAAGCAGGTACATAGGTAAATGGAGATGGAAAATTCAAGCAAAGAAGAATGCAAATGCAAATGAGATAACAGTAATAAGGGCACAAAGGTAAGCGTGTGGTGGAGAGGACTACGGAACATTATAGCCAACAAAAAAATAAAAAAATAAAAAATAAAAATCGCACTATGACAAGTCTCATCAAATGAGCTTTTTGTTTACTCTGGATTGCATTTTGAAGGTTTATAGTAGCAGTCCTTGCCTGTCACCTTGATAGCTCGAAATTTTATTAGCATGTTTGTATACAATATATTGGTTTACTAGTAAAAAGTAATACATTATTTTTGAAATAGATGACTTTAGTAATCTGCATCTCGTGTTCTATAAATGCGATTGGGCTACGCTAAATGACGTTAGAAATATGATATTTTGCACTTAAAAAATATTCTGAAAAATGTTGATCACTTAACTCAGTAGTGTTTGAGCACATGTCACAGATGGACATCAGCAAAGGGAAAATGCGATATATTCTTCAATTTTTCTTCGATGAAGGTGCTAATACTGCAACAGTCATTAATGCTTAGTTTTTGTTTCATGGATTTTGCTCTGGTGATTTTGATGTAAAAGATGTTCCACGGTGTGAAAGGCCAATTGTCGAAAATGTGATGTATGGCCGTAGTGTGAGCACTGTTTGGTGGATTGCTAAGGAACTAAAATTACACAAAAATCAGTTTGAATAAACTTGAAAAAGGTTAGATATATAGAGAAACTCTTTATATGTACCAAACGCGTTATCGATAAATGAGGTTTCATGGACCGAATTTCATCCGCGAATCGTTGCTGAATCGTAAGAAAATCAGTGACTGGTGGCGAAAAGAGGATGGCATACAACATCGAAAAAAGTCATGGTAGAAGGATTTTGAGGATTGACGTCCAGAAAAGAGATATAACGACATTACTTTTAAAAAGAAAAAAAATTGTTATAGAGCAAATACGTGCATAAGTGCCAGTAGAATGATGCGTCATCTAGACCTTCGGTATTTCAACATTGAGGAACTCTGATATTTTTCAGCCGATTTTAATAAGTGAGCAAGATTTATTTAGGATATACTTTCCCATTTATTTCGAATCAGTTTTAAAATACAACGTCGATTAAATGATCGCCTTCATTCGATACACAAAAAGCAGCTCTTTTTTCGCCCATTTCGCATAACATTGGCTAGCATTTCAGGCGTTATAGCAGCTATTTCGGCTCGTATGTTTCCTTTTAGTTCGTCGATTGTCTTCGGATTGCTAGCATAAACTTTACTTTTTAAATAGCCCCAAAGAAAAAAGGCAGTTACAGTTAAATCTTTAGAACGAGGCGGTCATAAAATGAGCTTCACACGATAAGCGCACCAACTTTAATCTCTCAACTGGAGCTCACCCGCGAGCTTAACCTAATATATTTATACGGTTAAATAGGAACGGTTGGTGCCGGATACTCCTACGTAGTTCACTTTCGAACTCTTTTAAGAGTCCAAGCTTAGACAAGTGCGATATTTTAAAAGATCGGACCCAGATCAACTTCCCGAAAGAAAAAGTTTTCTAACGGGTGATCAAGGTAGAGGTTCTTTTTTGGATAGCCTTTTTATTTACAGATCACGCCTGAGTCGCATCAACTTGTCATATTATTTTTTGCCCATTATTGTTTGGCACTTCATCATGGAAAGATATACTCCTCAACAACGTTTATACCATAAATCGTTCAACTTTGTTACGAAAATTCAATATAATCGGCCTGCTGATCGTACCCATCCGGTATTCATTATTGGATAATATTCGACTGAATAGACCACGTCCAGCACGTAGTGAAGAAAATATAGCGGCCGTAGCTGAGAGTGAGTAACTCGGCGCCGTTCGCAGCAACTCGGACTAAATTGAAAGCATACAAAATACAGTTTGTGGAAGAACTGAAGTCAGTCAACCTTCCCAAGTGCTATCGCTTCGTTCTATGGGCTCTTGAAAAGTTCCAAGAAGATCCAACGTTTTCACGCCAAATTTTGCTCAACGCTGAGGTTAATTTCTGGCTCAATGGGGATGCAAACAAGCTAAATTTCTGAGACGAAGAACAACCCGAGGTGATTCAAGATCTGCCATTTCATTCTGAACAGAGAAAAGACGGTTTGTTGTGGCTTGTCGGCCGGTAGATTCATCGGTCCATATTTCTTTAAAAATGTTGCCGATGAGAACTTAATCGTCAGTGGCGACCGACTATTTCATGCCTGAAACTGAAGTTCGTGATCTCAGTGACATTTTATTTCAACATACTTCGCCACTTCCCACACATCGCAAATGATCGAACGAGTTATCGAAAACTGGACTCAACGGGTGGACTATCTGAGACGAAGCCGCCTCCAATATTCTTTCTTGAAATTTTTAATTTGTGAATGTAAAAATACTCGAAACTAGCAACAGGGAGAGCGAATATAATTTTTTATAAAAATACGTTTTATTGATCATGCTTAGCCATTGATTGAATAGATCTCTTCTGTCCTACTAGTCAATATGTACTCGTATAAATGTTAAATATTGTCCTTGCAGCTATCGTTAAGGACTTTTTCATGTCTGTTTTTTTTTGAAACTCAAACACACACTCCTGTGCTAAGTAGCAATGTGAGAGAGAGAGTCCACCATTCTGCCGGGAGCAACATTATGGAAAGGTTTTTATTTATTTTCGAGCACTTCTTCTTCTCGCAAATTGTTGATCTGCATAATATTTCTTTCTAAATTTTTTCTCTCAACCCAGCACTGCGTCAAATGCTAACACTATTTAAAATTAAAATTCATTCTATAACATAAACGTGGCATAATTTGACATCGGCACTGGTGATGCATATGTGTATATGTGTATATGTACGGCTATGTAGTGAGTGAATTGTTATTGTAAAAGTGTAAGAAAAAGTATTGTGTCATAAATAAATTGAAGCGATTTTGTGCAGTCATGTTTTAGAGTCATGTTTCGAATTATGTCATAGTGTGTGCGATTGTGTGTCTGTGTGTGTGTGCTTGAAACAATACTCTTATTTATACAAATAATTGAACGAAAAAAATAATAGAATATGCAAATATACATAACTGCAGTATAAGAAAGGCACACGTGCACATTTACTGTATACTAATGCAAAATAATATGATTGTGGTGAAATGGTCTAGTAAGAACTATTGCGGAACTAGTTTGCCAAGCATATGAAATTATTTAGCCAACTACTTTCATGATTAAAAAAATAACATATAGTTTTAAAACGGATGTATTCAGATTGAGGTAATATATGACTAGTCTTGTACTTCTCCTTCTTCTTCATTGGTGCGGGCACCGCTTATACGATTATAGAATAATAGCGCGTCATTCATCCCTTCTCTTTGGTGGAAATACCAAGTGAAGCTAAGTTGCTCTCCACCTGATCCTTTCAATGGAGTGAAGGTCTTCTTTTTCCTCTGCTTCCACCGGCGGGTACTTTCAAAGCTGGAGTGCTTTCATCCATGTGGACAAAATAACCTAGTCAGTTGTATCTTGATTCGCTGACAGGAATGATGAGTTATTTGCTTGGTTTTGATTCGTCAAGAGACGATTATATTTTTCAATTGCCTACTCAGCTCAAAGGAGCGCCTGACCTTATAGATGATGTTAATGCTGGTTCCCAGATAGACAAACTCTAAATATCAATATCTACGATCTCGATTTTATGACTGTAAATAGTGACGTTGGCGCTAAGCCATAATTGATGCAGACCGTGGGGTTTCCCTTTTTAGGCATTGTGAAGAGCAGAGCAAGGATCAAGGTGTCCGGCATGCTTTTATCCGACCATATTCTGCAAACGAACTGACGCATGCACCCTGTCAGTTTTCCACCGCCGTGGTTAAGTTGCTCAGCCAGTAAGCCATCGGCTTTAGTTGCTTTGTTGCTCTTCAAGCGAGCAATCGCTACTCGACTATGACGGTCTGTATTTTCTATAATTTTCGATTGGTGTGTCGTGCTCACTATCTTCGTGTGTAGAATTTTCACTGTCATCCAGCAGGCTGAAGATGTGATCCATATAACAGTTATACACTGGATATTAGCCAACAGATTTCCACATTGGTTCTTTTGCGAGTATTTTATTAGTTAAAAAAAAACTAGTTTAGTTTTCACTGTAAAATTGTATTATTTTCGAAACCTATAATATAAAATGTATTTGAATATTCTTTGGGACACAAGCGAAATGATTCTAAAAATGCCAAATCGTTACCAATTACTTTATTAGTCTTTCTTTTAAATTTTAGAACGATCAGCTAAAATGGAGACGAGAAAACACAAGATAGCTGAAGATAGGTCAGACGAAATTCCACCACAAAAACAAACAGAAATTTTCCATGAGATTCCCTTCGAGTTTCGGCGTAATTTACAGCCAATGCAAGTATTCAGTGAACGTCAAAATTGACTATTTTTAAGTGGTTCCGAAGATTTCAGACCTTATATTTTTCCATAGAGAACGAGCCCCGAAAGGGCTTGACTGCCACGGCTGCATCGCGAGTATTAAGTAATCATCTGGGATGCAGGAAGCAATCTGGTCGATGGGTACCACGAATTTTAAATGAGGCCCAAAAAGAGGCTCGAGTGCATTTTGCTCAATTTTTCCTCAACAAATTCGAAAATTCGTAGAATCTAAGCAGCAAACGTAATGATGTCAGTTTACTTCATCCGATCTAAAATCGTAGCTGCTATTCTATTGGAGAAGGGTAAGACGGTAATTGCAAAATGGTACGCCGAAGAGTGCTTACCAAAAGTTTTCATAACTTTGTTGGAAAACAGGAAGAAAGAGGATACTGAAATAACGAGTAATATTATTACTTATATTATTATTATAATACTTAATTTATTTATTGAAATATTAAATGAAAATAAAACTGATTTTATAAAAAGTTATGAAACAATAATTTTAGTTTTGCATAATGAGTGTAACCGGTAACCGGTTCTGGAAAATTTTCACTTGCATTAAAAAAAAATAGTTTTTATAAAAAAAATCAGTCCTTTATTTAAAAATAGTTTCCTTTGTTGCATCCAGAATTAGTCAATATTCGTAGTTATTTGTAAATTCATGGTTTTTAATATCACAGAACAGAATTTAACATAGAAGGGTTGAAAGTAAAAGAAGGTTAAGTGACCTGATACCCATATTGTATTTTAGAATTTTGAATATTAATATCGAACATTTATGTAAAATAAATTAATTATACTAAAAATTCCATGGGTTATTGAAATATATTTTACTTATCTTATTGGGTATTATTAAAAATTAAAAAAATTTACATGAGTTTTTCTACTCAATAAACAAGTGTAATTTTAGTCAGGAAAGTCGGTTACTACACTAGTAATTTTTCTGACCAGTTTGTCACCTTGGTGCAGATATACGAGTACATTTTATTTTGCGCAAAATGGTAGTATTTATGTATATGTGTATGTCTATATATGAGAAACAGCACTTTTCTAGCGAATTGTTTTGTTCTTTTGTTTCTCAAAGCAATAAAATACGAAAAACACGTACATACATAGGTATGTATGTAACTGAGTAAATGTTATTTCCATTTCCTTTTTTGTATTTTGCTTGAATAGAGCATTTCACTGCTATTACCCACATATTTATACGCTTACTTCATATTATATTACCTATTCAATTTGTTGCCTACTTTACTTATTATTGTATGCACATAAATATATTTATATATGTTTGTTCATATGTATGTATGTAAATATTTTTATTGCTTTATTTCTTACCGTTCAAGAAGTGCTGCTGCCTGAGTGACGTGACACAGCTGACGGGTGTAAAGAAAATGAATACTAAACAGTCATAACAGCTGAAGGAGATACAAAGAAGAGCAGCAACAGTAGCAGCAGCAGCAGCAGCCGAAGTCCTGCCATATACTCGTATGTGCATTGTTTTTGTCTTGGAAGCGTGCGTGCCAAACAGTTGGACAGGTTGCCATTTATGCCATTTTTCGTTGGCATAAATTACGGACAGTTACAATAAAAAATATAATATATGATATTTACATATGCATACGATGATATATACCTACATACTCATACGCATGTACATATTGACATTAAAAGCAGAAAAATATTATAAATGCATATGAGCAGTTGGTAATACTTATAAATATTGAATGAGCAAGTGGCAGTACTGAGTGAATGGCAAGCAAGCTCAGCAATTGAGTGAAAAAATGTAGCGGGATGAGTTGGCGTATGAGTAATTGATACATACATATTACATAATATTTATTATTAAAATAGCTGAGTAATGGTTTATGTAAATAATTTCTTCGAAGGAATCATAAAAGTTTAATTGGTATTAATTGAGCGGAAATATTCGAAAGCGTAAAGGAAACTCTTACATTGGTCAGGTATAACGTAATGTATTATTATTATTAAATTATTAACAAATTATTTTTGCTTTTAAATGAAGGCTGTATTTAACATACTTAGAATTATCCGTTTTCGGACCTCTATGTTGTGACAGCATGAATACGCACATGGCCCTGTGCAGCAAAGAATGCCTGTCAACAATCATAAGGAAGGTTCGACGTCGAATAGTATTATCACAGCCAAACGGGTTTTTACTCGACTTTTCACTCCCGTTCTCTGAGAGTAGTCATCAGCAACTCGGTTTAAGGAGTTATATCCACTTGCAAAACAAAATAAATGCTTTTCGTTGTTATTTTTTTTTTGAAAGGCATTTTATTCTAAAAATTAATAGAAAAAATGTTAATAGACAGAAGGGCCTGCAAAAATAGGTGTCTGACGGTGAGGAAGATATTTCTGTTTCAAATTATCTGAACCCCGAAAACTAAAAAATTTAGTATTATAATAGATTAATCATTTTTGTAAGAAACTCTACACTTCAAAGTGGCTTCAAACATCGAAATTATTATCAAAAATTTTATTCCTTCGATTATTACCTAACAAATATGTCTTAGAAGAAATTTTCTTCATCGACTCTGAAAACATTATTTCGAGAAAAATGCATTTAAAGTTTTGCGAACCCTTTTTTTTACACCAAGTTTAACTCTCTGCCTTGTGCTTTGCCTGTTTTAGAACGCCACAGGACGTCCTTAATCATACGATCATATGCCTGAGACTGTTTGTCGGCTCAACTTTAGATTTTCGGGAAATATTCTCAAATATATGTGACTTCGAAAAATTCGAAATTTTTTTTTTTAAATTACAACGGGATATATCCCTTTAAAGAAACTGAGAAACGGAAATTTAAGCTCCATTCGTACAGCTGCAAACGAGGCAATTGGTTTTCATAAAAGCCGCAAAAGTAGCTGGGATTGCCATGCCGCAGGGGAAGGAAAGCAGGTTGCCTACCTCGCAATATTGCGATCGAGCACTAAACGTGCGGGGTACCAAGAATTTAAGAGAATAGCAAAACTCTTGTGAAGACAAAAAAAGAAAGAAGCAAAGATGCGAGAATATGAAATCTTAGAAAAGCTGACCGACCAGAGTAATACTTGAATTTCTACAAAAGATAAGGCAACTTACAAAAGCTTTCAAGACCGGAAGTGACTGATACCCAGAGTATACTGCATTTATAAAGGCAACACTCATTCAGGGTGCTGAATGGCAGTAAAAAAGAAACATCCATGATGATGAAATAGACGTTCAATTACCCGACTATGCCGAGATTTGAAAAGAGATTACCCTCTTAAAGAACAACAAGGCGGCACCAGCCGATGTCTTACCCGCTGAGCTATTTGAACCTGGAGATGAACTGACAAAGCTTCGTATCCACTGCATGCGACAATTCCCATGGTACAATCTTTCTAAATAACGCATACCATATATGGTCCTCCCGAGCGTACGAAATGAAATATTCAAACCCGCCGTCAAAAAACTGATTGAGCCTTACCCATGTGGATTTTGACCTTGTTAATCATGCGTTGCCCAGATATTCCCAATGCCCAAAAAAATTTAGAAAAGACCCGAGAAAGAGGATCGACATACATCACATCTTTGTCGATCTTAAAGCAGCCGTCGATAGCACGATATCTGCTTCTTCTCTGTTATAACTTAATTTTGTATTTTCGAAAATCTTATACGGCTAAGTAGGCTGACGTTAAGCTACACCAAAAGCTGCTTTCAGGATCAAGAATAAGAGCAGCAAAGCTGAATAGAGAAGGCACAATCTTCTATAAGAGTACAGATGCTGGCGTATGTCGCTGATATTGACATTATTGGCCTAAACAACCGTGTCGTGGGTTCTGCTTTTTCCAGACTTGATAAAGAAGCGAAGCGAATGGGTTTGGTAGTAAATGAGGGCAAGACGAAATATCGCCTGTCATCACCCAAACAGTCATCGCATTCGCGACTCGGCTCCCACGTCACTGTTGACAGTCATAACTTCGAAGTCGTAGATAATTTCGTCTATCTAGGAATCAGCATCAACACCAACAACAATGTCAGCCTGGAAATCCAACGCAAAATCACTATTGCTGACTGGTGCTACTTCAAACTGAGTAGGCAGTTGAAAAGTAAAGTCCTCTCTCGGCGAAAACCAAACTCTACAAGTCCCTCATCGTTCCCGTCGTGCTATACGATGCCTAAGTTGAGACGATGACAGCGTAGGATGAATTGGCCTTGGAAGTCTTTAAGAGAAAGGTTTTTTGTAAGATTTGTGATCATTTGCAAATTGCCAAAAAGGCGAACACAGCAGGCGATGGAATAATGAGCTGTACAAGATATACGGCGATATTGACATAGATCAGCGAATCAAGAAACAAAAGCCATTTTGGCTAGGTCATAAGCAGTTCAAGGGAATTTTTTGAAAAACATTTACAATAACTTAAAAAAATAAGAGTTTTTTGTCAACGGAAATATGTACTAATAAAAAGCCAAAATATGCACTACTGGTATGCAGCCAAAAGCCTTACCTTTCCCCAGAAAAAACTGTCATGTTAGCAAATCTCTTCATAAAAATAATATACTGCTATATGTATATTAAATAAAATCGCAAAAAATTTTAGAGTGGCAGTTTTGTAAATTAAAAAAAAAAAAATTATATGATTAAAACAAAATTAAAATGCTGGAGTCAAGGAAGAATTATTGAGTGGAAATTTGAACAAAAAGTTTCAAAGGCCTACTTGCAATAAATAATTTGAATTCCTTAAACAAGGGTGAGGTGTTCATGAAGGGTTAGCTTAGTAAAATATCTTGCAGAAGGAAGAGTTAGAAACATTATCCGAAAATTTATTGTTAATCCGGTAAATATTTTCGGAATTATTATTAGTTTTGAAAAAAGTATTTAACTATGTCATTAATTAAACTACTGAATGTAATCTTAAGCTCTTTGAAGGCACCCTGTATAACATGTATGTATGTATCCACGCCACCGCTTGTCTGCTGGTTGATAGCAACAATTTAATTACAAATAAAGTAACTTTTAATTGAATAACCACCATGCGCACGCCAAAAACGAGGCCAACAAACGTTTAACATACGTCCATACATACATAGTACGTTATATACAAATAAGCAATTTGTTAAACCATTCAATGCTGTGTGGGTATGTGTGTTACGTACACGTATACGCAGAATTGGCTGGGCAGTGAATTACTTATTTTCACTTTTTGTTTTTTTTTGGTTTTTTTTTGCATCACAAAACGCTTTGTGCTGTCGTTACTTTTTTGCTCCTACTGAGTGCATCATCAACTTTTTTTGTATTGCAAATATACGTGTGTGCGAATATGTGCGAATATGCAACTGCAACGCGCAGCTGTTGCATGCTACCCTGTTGCACATATGTACAAGCAAATAAACAATTAGCCACAAAGGCTGCATTACGAATTTGCTCGAGTTGCAAAAATACATTTAAACACATACACACAAAAGCATATATGACTGTATAAGTTGGATTGTGCGTTGGTAGCAGTCGGTGGTTGCAGTCATCAGTATTTGTTGCACAAAGGCATTATTGTTTTACGAGTGTGTGTATTTGGTCATTGTTGTTGTTTTTGCAGGCTTTTGTTTTGTTTGTTGTTGGCAATTTCGATTTTGCAATTGCAAATGCATCGATTTAATTGCAAATTAATTGCTGCGTCATTATCGTTAAGGGTTGCGGCATGCATGGTGGGGTGATGAATATGTGTGTGTTACATGACTGTAGATGGGTGTCAAGTGCGGCATCGTGGCTTTCACAGAACAATGGGCAACAGCTGTTGGCTATTTTGCGGGTGTTAATTTTTTCGGTTTGATTGGTTGAAGCTGAAATAAGTAAAGGGAACGTCACTTTTAAAGTAACCTCGAGTCCAAAAAAAGTTATACTATAAGGCGTTTTTAAAAATGTATTGATGACGGCCAATCATAAGAATCCTAAATAAACTACAACCATTTATAAAAAAAAAGATATGCAAAAATAAAATAAAATAAAATAAAATAAAATAAAATAAAATAAAATAAAATAAAATAAAATAAAATAAAATAAAATAAAATAAAATAAAATAAAATAAAATAAAATAAAATAAAATAAAATAAAATAAAATAAAATAAAATAAAATAAAATAAAATAAAATAAAATAAAATAAAATAAAATAAAATAAAATAAAATAAAATTTAAATAAAATAAAATAAAATAAAATAAAATAAAATAAAATAAAATTCAATAAAAAAATAAAGTAAAATAAAATAAAATAAAATAAAATAAAATAAAATAAAATAAAATAAAATAAAAAAAATAAAATAAAAAAAAAAAAATAAAATAAAATAAAATAAAATAAAATAAAATAAAATAAAATAAAATAAAATAAAATAAAAAAAAAATAAAATAAAATAAATTAAAAAAAAATAAAATAAAATGAAATAATTTATAATAAAATAAAATGAAATAATATATAAAGAAAAAAGCAAAAAAATGTTAATTAAAATAAGAATAAGAATTAAATAAAAGCGTAGAATCGAAAGTCCACTTTTAACAATTTAGGCTCTGCTTAGATCCGTCAGTCATTCAGGAAAACTCAACCGGTAAAGCGATGTTCAACCCAACTCCTTATCCAATGTGGGATGTGAATCCTGGTGTTCTGCTAACAAAATGTGGCTACTTTATACTGCTTATTCAAAGCAGTATCCAAGCCGCTGATGGGTTTTTATGTGGAACTTTTATATCATGCCGGAAAAAAGCCATGGCAACTACTGCATTTTCCATAGATTTTGTTAAAACATTCTGCTTCGCACAACGTATTTTCATTATCATACTCCTAAAATATGCATGCATACCTTCAAGGTTAATATTTCTATCGTCTTGTCATTTCAAGTAGCTCTCATCGTTGTGTACAGAGGACAAACGACATTATATAAAATACATATTTATGCATACTTGACAATCTAATTACCCGCCATTTCTTTACATTCCATTCAATATTTACATTTTGAGCGCAAATAAGACGGCTTAAGGCAACGAGCAGGAAGTTAAAAAATTAAAATATAAAATTGCAGTAAAAGAAAAGAAGAAACAAACAGTAATGAAATAAAATAAAAGCGACTCACTACCTGTAATGTTGAAGAACACAAATGATAAGTGTATGTTTGCACGTGTAAATGTGACATAATGTGACTTTGACATTCATGGTAATGAGTACGCATATTTTCCTTCAATCTTCAACTCCCTATCTGCAAATTCCCTACTCTTTACTACCGTTACGCTGAATCTCAACACAAATCAAGTGCCTGCTGTAGACACATACACACACTAATGTACGTTTGATGTTCATTTTTGTTTGATATACTCCTCAAGAGGATATTGCACTAGTTCCCTGCAGAGAGAAGGTAGACTAACTCGGAAAAAATCTAGTAAAATATATTTTGCTGTTTCGAAAAAAGCGAAAATAAAATGCATTCAAAATGATTTTTTACTCAATAAATTAATTTTTTAATGCAGCTCCTGTATCTTTAGGGACTATATGAAAGCGCTAAAAAAAGCAAAAAGAAGCACTTGGAGAGACTTTTGCAGCAATGTGGAGATAGCATCAGAAAAGAGTTGGCTCAGGAAAGCACTCTCATGTAACTCTCGTTCAGTGAAGTAATGCTTGCAAAGATCCGAAGGATTGTGGACGGTGTCTGTGGAGGAAACCTTCGACCTTATTATTAAAACCTACTTTCGTGATGCATCAACAAGAAAAGCACCGGAACCAACAACAGTCCAAAACCTGACGAAATTTCAGCTACTCAATTACAACAGTCCTTGGATATCAGTGTGAGTTGGCTGTATGCTATATTGAAAGGAGTCTTCAGTCCAAACTACATACCTAACTCATGTAGGTAATCGAAAAATCTTTTTGTTTCCAAATGTGGAAAGGGAATCCTAAGGATTTCAGAGCAATAACTCTAGTCGCCTTGCTGCTTAAGGTGGCGGGACGACTGATGGAGATTTACATTAGGTCCACTATGGATCACAATCCCTCGAAGAACCAAAACGGAGATAACGTATCACAAATTGAACGATCTATCTAGGTCAAAGGATATAACCTAGTGGCTTTTCTGGATATTAAGGCTACCTTCAATAATGTAGCGCCGTCCTCGGGTGATTTCTTTTATACACCAAATGCTCGGATGTAGAGTCATAAGATTTGAAATCGCGGATGCACTTAAGTATTTCAGGAGAGGAATTCCACAGAGTAGACTCCTCGAACCTCTGTTATAGATTTTGGCAGTCTACCATTTTCTGAAAGACATGGAAGAGGCGGGGGACTGCAAGGTCATAGGATATGCAACAAATCAGAACTCAGAGGAAAGGATGCGAAAGCGTTCATTATCCTCTATAGCTGCGAAGATGCGGAAATGGGGTATGTCACCCAAACTAGTACGTTTGCTTTATATTGTAGTCGTTAGGCCTATACTTCTTTATGGGGTTGTAGTCTGGTGGTTAGCACTCGAGAAAAAATCTACTATCTCCAAATTTGACAGAATACAGAGGGAAGCGCTCCTGTGCATCAGCGGAGCACTCCGACCACACAAACCGAAGCTATAAATGTTCTCTTAGATCTGTTTCCCATTGACGTAAGGGGGCTGCACAATGCTTCTTGCGCCGTGGTAAGGTGTCTGAATGAATAGTAATAAAACACGGATATGCTTCCAGAAAAAACGGATTACTGCATATCGTTCACTGCCTTCACGTCAGATTTAAAGGTAAGTTATCCCTTGAGACAGGATAATACCAGCAAGTACCGATCATTTTCCGGATTACTATAGGGTCTCAGCTCAATGATGCTCTCAGAAAATCATATCCATATTTTTTCGGAACCCTGGAATCTGCAACTGTAAAATCCAAAACCGTAAAGGACTGCCGCAGATCACTTAACGTGATGGCTAAGCAATTCTCTTTGAACTTGGTATGGGCGCCAGATAAAGGATGGCGGAGGAGCTTGCAGGGAAACGCACTTCCTTTCCACTTTCGCTAACATGAAAACCGCTCTCTACATGTAAGCTCCATGTAAGAGAGTTATTCGCAAAGGACGCTAATTTCAAATGGAGAAGTCTCAAGGCATGCATTGTGTCCAAGACAATATGGCCAGAATTGATCGAAAGAAGGTCACACGACTTTATTGAGGATAAAAGGAAAGAAGTTATCTACAGTTATAGGTCTTCATACAGGGCACATTCTATTGAGCAGGCACGTAGAGAGATACCTGAGACCTGAGCGAGATAGTAGTGATCGAGATGCGGCAACTGCTCAGTTTTGTAAAATCCGCACACTGGTTCGTTTAGCGTGTGAGGGTCACTAAGATCCTCAGTGGTATCACAATGGAGCCGCTTTGACCCTAGGTGGACTGATGCCCGCCAGCAACTTCAACCAACCCAATTAACGTCCAATAACACCTACGGAGCAAAGAGCGCAATGACAGTAATTTTTTTTACATAGACCGCTCTTTATTTTTTTGAGTATTTTTAGGGCCACAAATGTGACAGTTTTGCCTATTGACGTATCTCCCGAGTAAGAAATGCCTCTAGACGCTGAAGAAAATTTTGTTCGAAAACCCTTCGCCCATTGTACGTATGCTGGCTTCTGTTCTTATGTGAGCTGGACTTTATATGTATATAGATGTAAGTCCATGTGCAAAATACGTAAGAAAATCGCAGCTCTTGAGAACGTCGAAAAATAAACACGTTCGGATCTTCGGCTACACTTTCAGTTAAGGTACCAATATTTCAACGAGCAAAACGATGATGCACGAGCATCTCTTCAAGTTTCTTTAAAACTTTACCAATTGGTGTGCACCATACATAGCCTCTTCTGAGAGCACGAAACGGTATCTCGTTTGATTCGCAATTATTGTGATAGCTATGATGTAATGGGTTATCACTGTCGATTGTGAGATTCACAAATTTATTTTTAGTTTTGTTTTTAATTTTGATGAAGTAGAAATTTAACATGTCTATATGAACTGGTATTTTACTAGTATAAAGATGGTGCTTAGTCCAATAATGTGCGGTTCGTAAGAAACCGCCGTACTAAGAAAACCATTTGCATGGAAAATAGATGGAACATCTTCTGGTAATTCGCATTTTTTCCTTCGGGGTTCTTGCTCTTGTTGCTAATGATGATGAAGAAGGTGCGCTTTGTGTTGTGCAGTACTCGTATATCTGTATGTCTACACACATATTAATTCTATACATGTACTTGTAATGTGAAGTAATTGGAGTCACTGCAGCTTCTAAAGCTTCACTGCGCACTGAGGTGTGCCACGACTGACAGCTGACATCCTGCCGCTGTCAAAATAATGTGTGTTCACTTCTTCATACTTCGCTTACCATAGTTTCAGGTGTAGAGAAATTTATAAAGATATATTTATGCCTTTTACTTATACTCTCATTTCGCTAAGTACGAGTACTTATATGCTCACTCGTACATATGTTTACTGATGTTGTTTGTCGAAAACTTCTTGCCTTTAGCTGATATGGTAGTTTTTTGCTGGCTGTCAACTATTATTATATCTAATGTGCTATCCATTGCTAAGAACAGATATAGATATATATATAGCTTAGCGATAAATTTTATAGCTCTTATCTGGATTTATTTGATGGTAGACTTGTGAGGGTTGTATCACCTTTTTCTTGTTTCTCTTTTATTTGTCACACTAATTAATTTCTGTAAGTATTTTCGTATTGACAGTAATACGATTAATACATTGAAACTAACCCCCTGGTAAACTAAAAAAATAGTGAACAATACTTTGACATTTATTTGAACTTGTTCGAAATCGGTATGCGATTTCTCGGTCGTGGCTTTCGTGGGTTTTTCAAACCCACAAACGCCAGTACACATAATTCATAATATCCTGGAATGATATTATTCACATTAAGATCACTATGGGGATGTCTACATTCGAAGATTCATGAAGGATAGGTTTCTAGTTTCCAGCCGAAATTTGCAATATAACAAAGAAGTCTGCAAATAAAATGGAAATTAAACTAACAGAGAATGAAGAGCAAGGCAAACAATGCGCTACATTTCGTCTCAATAAAATTGAGGGACGTGCCAAAACGTGGTAAATTATTGAATATTTTTAGCTCAAAAATCAAAAGTTTGTCATGTCGTATGAGCAACATTTAATCAATAAGAGCAAAATGGAAGAAGGTTAAATTTGAACTAAACCAGTTGCTTCCTGTCTATGTTCGTTTTACATTAGTATTAAATAGATTTAAAGATGTATACATTTTGCCTACCTTAGAATTAGAAATTGCTGTATCAAAAAATATGGTTTTTCCAATCTACACGATATTTAAGGGCGTACGCCGCAAAATTCTTTTATTACTCCATCAAGTATCTTTTAAGAACAACCAGATGCAAAGGTTAAACTCAAAACTAAGATATAAGGCACATTATGAGAATTTTATAACATATCCGCTTAGTGTTTTCATATATATATAGTTAAATTAAATACATATGTATGGGTTGCTGGTTTTAGTTTTATACCTATTGCCTTATCTTCTCGGAAATTATAAAGACGTAATTAAGTAACCTACACATTTATTCCCTTAGCTTTTTCCTTACATCTTTGACTGATTCTATTTATTTTAATAAAGTTAAGCAAAATTTGTATGTAATATAATAATGTTTGTAATATCTTCCATATCTTTTAGAAGCTGCTTCTTTTGTAGTAGATTTAGTGTATGTGAGTGCAACTTAATGAAGTTGATGCTACCTGGCTTTCACTAATTATTTTCAATCCTCACTCTCACATATTAGTGTGCTCCCAAAATTTTTATTATTTAAAATGATAAGCTTATTAATTCTTCTTTTGACATTCAGCAAAGATTTACATTTAAATCTAATAACACAATTTAAAAATAAAATAAAATAAAATAAAATAAAATAAAATAAAATAAAAGAAAATAAAATAAAATAAAATAAAATAAAATAAAATAAAATAAAATAAAATAAAATAAAATAAAATAAAATAAAATAAACTAAAATAAAATAAAATTAAATAAAATTAAATAAAATTAAATAAAATTAAATAAAATAAAATAAAATAAAATAAAATTAAATAAAATTAAATAAAATTAAATAAAATTAAATAAAATTAAATAAAATAAAATAAAATAAAATAAAATAAAATAAAATAAAATAAAATAAAATAAAATAAAATAAAATAAAATAAAATAAAATAAAATAAAATAAAATAAAATAAAATAAAATAAAATAAAATAAAATAAAATAAAATAAAATAAAATAAAATAAAATAAAATAAAATAAAATAAAATAAAATAAAATAAAATAAAATAAAATAAAATAAAATAAAATAAAATAAAATAAAATAAAATAAAATAAAATGAAATAAAATAAAATAAAATAAAATAAAATAAAATGAAATAAAATAAAATAAAATAAAATAAAATAAAATAAAATAAAATAAAATAAAATAAAATAAAATAAAATAAAATAAAATAAAATAAAATAAAATAAAATAAAATAAAATAATATAAAATAAAATAAAATAAAATAAAATAAAATAAAATAAAATAAAATAAAATAAAATAAAATAAAATAAAATAAAATAAAATAAAATAAAATAAAATAAAATAAAATAAAATAAAATAAAATAAAATAAAATAAAATAAAATAAAATAAAATAAAATAAAATAAAATAAAATAAAATAAAAAAAATAAAATAAAATAAAATAAAATAAAATAAAATAAAATAAAATAAAATAAAATAAAATAAAATAAAATAAAATAAAATAAAATAAAATAAAATAAAATAAAATAAAATAAAATAAAATAAAATAAAATAAAATAAAATAAAATAAAATAAAATAAAATAAAATAAAATAAAATAAAATAAAATAAAATAAAATAAAATTAAATAAAATAAAATAAAATAAACTAAAATAAACTAAAATAAAATAAAATAAAATGAAATGAAATAAAATAAAATAAAATAAAATAAATTAGAAGAAAATAAATTAGAAGAAAATAAATTAGAAGAAAATAAATTCAAATAAAATGAAATAAAGTTAAAAAAATAAAAAAAATAAAAAAATAAAGTAATTTAAAATAAATAAATTAAAATAAAATAAAAAAAAATAAAGTAAGATAAAATAAAATAAAATAAAATAGTATAAATTAAAATAAAATAAAGTTAAAAATAAATAAAAGAAATAAAAAAATAAGATAATTTAAAATAAATAAATAAAAATAAAATAAAAAAAAAAATAAAAAAATAAAGTAAGATAAAATAAAATAAAATAAAATAAAATAAAATGGAATTAACTCATATAAAATCAAACAAAATACAATAAAACAAAATCAATTAACATATAGCAAATAAAATGAAATAAAAAAAAATACAATTAAAAAAAATTAAATAAAATTTAAAAAAATACAATTAAAAAAAAAATAAAGTAAATTTGATTTAAATAAAGCTAGTTAATTTGAGTTTTCTCTTGTTGTAAAATTTGCTTTATTGATAATCTTTTATATTTTGACCTACCCTAGCACCATAAAAAATTCTGATCCTAGTAATTTTCTTTCACTTACTTAGTTTTAAATTATATAGAAAAGCATGTGTCAGTATTTGTTTTACCGCATATAAATATAATTTCTTATGTAACTTCGAGTGGAATTGCAACATCAATGACGGCAATTCGCTTTACACCACATTTTCATGGCGACGTCTTTCACACTTTCAGCTACATCAAGTCGAGTACGTACAGGCCGATGAACGATGCAGTTGGTAAATTACACTTGAAGATTTAAAGGTGAGACTATGTGGTAAATGAATGTAGCGAAACTTTATTTTAATTGCGTTGAACAGACTTATGTCCACACTTACATATATCATTTATTTACTGCCTTATTATATAAATAAATGTTTGCATAGTAATGAAGATAAGCAGCGTTGGAAAAAATTTTATATGGTAAAGCAAATATTTACTCAACGTTTTTCAACTATTGGTGATGCATTATGAAGTAGTTACTAGTATCTAAGCACTCGATGTGCCCCAGCAGCAAGCTTTCATTATTCTCAAGTATGCGGAAATGTTGCATAAAAAGCAAGTAAAAATAAATTCAAGTGTGAAGGAATTATTTAAAGAAAAATATTTTGAGACAAAAAATCAGTGATGAACATTTAGAGAAAAATTGTAAATTTTAGTTTAAATAATAAATAAAAAATTCAAGCAGCATTTAAGTAATTAACAAAATAAATATAAAATAATAATAATTAATATTAATAAAAAAATGAAAATGAAAAATAACAGAAATGATGTGAACATTCATTACACAAATAAACAAAAATAAAAACAGCAGTTAATTTGAATTATTTCTTTTACAAACCATTCGCATTATAATACATATACAAAATTTCTACGCAACATTATTTACATTTAAAAAATATTTAAATTAATTAGCATACTTTTAGGCGCATAAAAATCACTGCCTTTGTCAGCTTTAAACCACCGACTGATAAACGAATTAAGCTGTTTTTGCAACAAAGTAACTCTATGTGTTTATTATAAATGTATGTAAATAGTGTTTTTTTGTTGCCCACAACTAGTAATAGGCAAAAACAAAAAAATAAAAGCACATATAAATCACAGCTTTTGTAAAGTTTTTGTTCATTTTGCTCGCTGCACAATTAACGCTGAAATATTAAACAAGTGCAACATGTGTGGCTGAGCTGAAAATTGGCGACAAAATAATCGCCAAAATTGATATGATAAGCTCAATGCAATTAATGCTATTGCGGGGAAAATTGGTAGAGAGATTTGTGTGAATAAACTCATTTGAAAATTGACACAAAAAACATGTTTTAATACGGTATTACAAAATTTATGTATATATTATAATGTGTGTGTGATTTCAAGCATTGCTTTAAAATTATTTACAAACATTTTTAATTATTGAAAATTTAATTATTATAGAAAAATGAATGTAAAGCTACATACGTAAATTTGGAAATAATTACTGCTTCAGACTTAGTGGCGTAGAAGCAGGTGTGTGACCATATTCCTTTCGCGGGTATTTTCAAAGATATGCTGCATGGTGAATATCTGGTCAATGGTTGATTTACCAGGTTTAAAGCCGTAACGATAAGGTTCAATCAGTTTGTTGACGGTGGGCTTTAGTCTTCCACACAATACGCTCGAAAGCACCATATATGTGATATGGATGACGTTTATCCCACGGTAAATTGCGCAGACTGTAAAGTCACATATTTTATGGATTGGATAGAGCCCATTTAGATACCGCTCGTAGGTCATGCTTTCGTTCGACCATATTCTGCATAGTTGCTGACGCAGAGCAGTGATGGCAGCTCTTCACCGCCATGTTTGATTAGCTCCAGCGGCTTTGTTGTTCTTTAGGCGGGAAATCACTATTCGAGCGGCGGTGAGTCGTCGTAGCTTTACATAGAATTTTCAAGCGTTATCTTTGTCGGCCAGCTTCTCAAACTTATACTCGCGCATTTTGGCTTCTGCCTTTTTTCTTCACCTCTCGGTATATATTCCACCCATTACGTGTTGTGGTCGATCGCAGGGTTGCGAAGTAGGCAGTCTACTTACTCTTCACTGCAGTTCGATATTCCTCCTCGCACTCGGCAGTGCCAAAGCCAAAAACTTATTGTTTCTGTAGCGGCGGTATGTAGGGAATTTGAGACACCATACAGTTCCTTTGTATCGAGTTGTTGATGAGTGCTCTCAGAGAGCAGAAGTGCAAGTCGAAAATCATTCGGCTGTCTGTTGTGATGTGAGGGGGGTACATATCTTCAGTGCGACAAGATAGTGATCCGAGTCGATGTTAAGTCTTCGAAGTGCATGCACATCCAGAACCCTGGGTACATGTCTTCTGTCAATTACAAAATGTTCGTTATTTTTGCGATCCGGCGACAGCTATTTAGCTCGATCAGTCTCAGGGGCTGAGTTTTCCTAGATAGTTGCGGCGAAGTTGCATTTTTTACGTACTCTGACAAGAAAGAAGTAGCTAATCACAATTTTGATATCGTTGATATCGTAAGTATGCTCCAGTTGCTCCTAAGATACGTCCTTGATGGATGAGCTTTAATGCGGATTGTTAATCCATCGGAGTGAATGCCAGTACTCGGCGATGAAATCTCTTCCCCATCCCAAATTCAACACCAATTTGCGCTCCTTTTTAAGGCCACTGTAGTCAATTTCACGAGTACCCACCCTCTCCCCCATCCTTCTCCCGTCCATCGCATCTCTTGATCGGCGGAGATGTCAGCCTTTAATTTTATGAGGACATCAACCAGCTGGGCTGCGGCACCTTTTCAATTAAGGAACACGACATTCCAGGTGTTTGCCCTGAAATCATGTTTCTTTAAACATTTGCGAATGTCATCATCAGAAGCGGTTATCTTATCCGAGGCTGGTATTGATTTTTCATTGGAGTTCATTTTTCATGTAGGTGTACCAAACTCTACCAACAAACGGGTTCCTCTTGACTATCTAGAGGTTACTGGGACTAAGACCGGGAGTCGTGAACTGCTTGAAATACGTGAACTTTTACACATCGTCCCACAAAATCTTTTTGAAAAATCTGCCTACGTTTTACGAAAACCCTGATGAAAATCTCTTTATTATGTTTCTAGTTAATCACGAACAGACAGACAGACAAACAAACAAACAAACAGACTCGATGAGGAACATTGTTTCACTCTGTTTAAGGATGAAATTTGTATGTTTTTTTTGTCCAATGGCTGAAGCCTTTTTTGGCCGAGCTCCTCCTCCAATTTGTGGTAGGAGTCTTAATTTTTTCCAACAAATGGAGGAACCTACAGTTTTATACTAAGCCGCCTCCGAACGGTTGATGGTTTCTTTTATGAGGAGCCTTTATTTCATGTCAGAAATACATTCAGAGGGGTTGATATTCTCTGCCGATGGGCGACTGCAATAGAAAAATTCATTTTGAATGTTTGTCGAACCAGGACTCGAGTCCTGGCCTTCTGAGTGGCAGTACGCAGTGCTAATGGCTCGGCTAACACGGCCGCCAACAAAGGAATTGAAAATATCAGGTATCATACACTAAAGAAGAAAAACTTAGATAAGATTCTTCCGAAAATGATTTCAATCAAACCAAAAAGTCTCATATTTAATTTTTTAGATATGAAAAAAGATCCATATAACTCAAAGGATTGTCAAAAAGAACTGAACAACGCATGAATGCCTTAAAAGCATTTACCATCTAAAAATATTTCTAAAGAATATGCAAATACTTAAAAAAACACTCTCTGCATAATATGTAATATGTATGTACGTGTTGAAGAATTTTTCGCCTAACAAATAGCTTCTAACAGCTACAATGGCATTAAGTGGCTATAACAAAATATTGATAGTAAATACATTATGGGAGGATATTTTTTGTATATATTAAAAAACAAAACACAAAAAAAAATATACACACGCTGAATAGGGTGCAATGGTTTAATGGAAATAATTTTGCATAATAAGTAATAGAATTGACAACCCCAAAGTGGCTAAATTATTTTTAATATAATAATATAGTTATGTTTAGCAAAATTTCAAAATTCAATACCTTGCAAATTTTTAACAAAAATTTTATTTGTTTACACCTTTTGGAAGAAATTTCAACTACTTTCAACTACTTTCGGCAATTTTTTCGAACACCCTTTAATTATGGTTGAATAAACTAACCACTCATATGTGTATGAATATAGAGAAATGAGACAGACAATCTAACATTTTACATGCACTCATACACATACACGTACATAAACATGCATTAAACAAATTTCTCAAATACTTTACAGCAATGCAGTGAGGAGTTTGCAGTGACACGCTGTTCGAACATAAAAACATAAAAGTGTTTGAAAGTGTGAAGTTGATTCAATAAAACCGAATACTCCTTACATAATGCATTGGTGAATGTACTTTCCACATACATGTTGTTGAAAGCCGCAAACGCCGCAGGCAAAGTGTGAAAAATGCAACAACTACTAGAAAAACGAAAACAACTCTAACAAAAGGCGACGGAGTTGCAAAAAATTTGGTCAATAAAAAAGGATGTCACATAATAGCATTGCGGATGTGTTGAACGAAAAAGAAAATTTGCCTTCCATAAATTTATGAAACATAATAGAATTAGACGTGGGAGAGAGAGAAAAGAAAAATAAAAAGAGAAGAAAAAATATGTACATTAGTTACATATATGGTATATATATATATGTAGTTTGGGCATAACACAACCCAGTAAACCTTCCAACTCATTTTGAAGGCAGAAAAGTATTTAATTTCAGAGCTATTACCCTCAATATGAACTTTTGTGGTAATATCTCTAAAAAAATTTGTAATAAACCACATATTACTCAAGTGATATTATTCAATTACAAACCAAAAATATAAGTCGGTTATCATACGACCATAACACTCCAAATTGACCATGACAGTTTCGCCGTTGTCGTTTTCAAAGGAGTAGGGTCCAGTCACACCATCGCACCAGACAGTATGTTTTTGTTGAGTATAATCACCTCTCTTCAACTATTTGCTGATTCTTGGAGCCACAAAAGCGAATCGTTTGCTTATTTATGTATCTCCTGAGTTAGAAATGTGACTCGTCGCTGAAGCAATTTTTATTCGAAAAATCGCCGCTCATCTGCTTGTTGTTCAGGCACCCAAATCGATAGTCAGCTGACTTCTATTGAAACAATAATCGAAAAGGCTTCATATTTTAATACATTTCGTTCACATTACATAGTACATATTAATTTTGGTCCTTATTACACAAATGCACTGAAATATTAGGTAAAGTAAAAATTTCGTTCGGTTTTTATCTCAGAGATTTCGTTACTGTCCATAGTAAGTAACGTGTCTCATCATGTCATACTATGCGGCGCTGAAAACGTATTTATTCGCGCTAAAAGTTTGTCTTTGGCAGTTTTTTTATTGATTAACTCAGTACGTTGTGAGCGCTTGTCAAAGATGGACACCAGCAAAGAGAAAATTTGCTATATTTTACAACTTTTCTTCAATCAAGGCGAAAAAGCAGCCAAAGCGACTGAAAAAATTAATTTAGTTTATGGGCCCGATACTGTAAACGAACGTGTAGCACAAAAGTGATTTGCTGGGTTCCGTTCCGGTAATTTCGATGTCAAAGATGCACCACGCGTCGGGAGGCCTGTCGTCGAAAATTGCTATAAAATCAAGGAAATAGTCGAAACACACCGTCACGTGAACACTTATTTAATTGCCGAGGAACTAAAGATAAGCCAGAAAACCGTTTGGAATTATTTGCATAAAAAAAACCGAACGAACTTTTCACTTTACCTAATATTTGGGTCATAAATGCGTTAAACAAACATCTTAGAACGTAAAACTTGGTATTCAAAACATATATAATAAATTGAATTATACAAAGGTACTAAAAGTGCTGAAAATCGGACATATGTATATATAACATATATATAAACTGGTTTCTGCAGAAATAAGATTTTTGGTCAAAAACTCCGTTAAAAACTCCTCTAAAAACATAAAGTTTTATCTTGCTCGAACCCCTTATAAACATTTTCAGGACTTTCTAAGGATATAAAAAAAGCAGCGTTCTTCAAATTTTTAAACAAGTAGAGTAGGGAAGGTGCAACCTTCTATAAGAGTGTACAGCTGCTGGCGTGATACGATATTATTAAACAATGTTTTGATTTGAAGTCACGAAAATTTCAAAAAAAAAAAATTATTTCCGAAGTTACAGCTGTCTGTGTTAACCCAGTTCCAAAAAAAGGTCCTTGCGGTGACAATCATAAGTCCTTGGAGATTCATCTGAAATCAATCGGATAGAAAAAATTAGTTTTATAAATAAATAATCCTGGGCCTGATCGAAGGATTTTTTTTTTCAAAAATTAACAAAATGGCGGCCTCAGGAAATTTTTGTCTAGATTTTTGGGAAAAAACAGTTTTTTTTGGTCTTAAAAAATCGTAATTTTAAAAAAAAAAATTCGATTCTAAAAGCTGTATAAATTTCATTAAAATCAACTGAGCGGTTTTCGAGTTACAGTTGTCACCAGTTCAAAAAACATAGTTTTGAGAAAAACGCGTTTAAAGTTTCACAAAGCGCTTTGAAAGGCCCGAGCTCTCTTTGTTATTTGTCGAATAACTTAAAAACGAATTATTGGATTAACTTGAAATTTTCTGAGATTATTTTTAAGATATTATACTTAACGAAAATGCAAAAAAAATTTGATTTTTTGAAAATTCTGACTACCCCTAACCCCTTAATTCTTCCACCTGAGAAATAGTAATGTAAATGAAACTATGAAATAGTCCGAATTGTAATATCCCTCCAGAAAAGCAACAAAGGGACGCGTGCCAACAATTTACTAGCTGCTCTCAAATATGGTGGCAAAATACTGAAAAAAATGCAAAATTTCCATTGAAAATTTTTTCGGATGAGCGCTTACCTGACCATCAGAAATTAAGCGTGCACTTCCCAGCCCACCATAAAGGAACTTATCCAATCTTGGAAAATACCCAAGCATAGTGCAAAAAAAAAAAACAATATTTGATTGCAGATCGATGAGCTGCCTCTACGTTGTTTCTATTATATGAATTTGGTATTTCCGCGAAACAAATACTACTGAGCTGCACTAATAGTTCCATTAAATTTGAGAAGGACTTTACTGAACCGTTCGATAGGGAATGAGGTTTCAGACAAGAAGTCTCTCTATCACGTGATTGTATAATCGTAAGCGTGCAAAACTACTTGCATATGGCAATGATGTTTATATTATTTCTCTGGACCGGACAAGGAAGCGAAGCAAATAGATCTGTAGTGAACGGAGACAAGACAAAATATCTGTCATCAAGAAATTGTCAAACCCTTGAAATCCAACGCAGAATATCTTTTACCAAGCGACGCTATTTCGGACTGAGTAGGTAAATACTCGCATCCTGGACCTACAGTTTATACTAAGCAGCCTCCGTACGGATTTTTATGAAAAGCTTTTATTTCATGTCAGAAAATATTCGGAAGACTTGACATTCTCAGCCGAGGGGCGGCCGTAATTAGAAAAACTAACATAATTTTTTTATTTTAATTAAATTTCTATAATTTTGTATGTTGGTCGAACCAGGAGTCGACTGCGGAAACAAAAGTATTGTAAAATTAAAGTGTTTAAAAATTTAATATCATACAAATTCTTGTAGAATTCAAATTCTCCACTTACTTAATGTGCCTACAGTCATAAATGCATACCCTGGCGTATGAGTTATGTTTAATCACCGCTTTATAAGCAAAAACACATATTAATGAATTCGTTACATATATATATATGTAATATATATATATACATATACATATGTATATACAAGCATCATTTAAACATGTAAATAACATAATAATTTCCACAAAAAATATAAATACATACAAGTGCTTATAATATTTATAAAATTTCAACTGAAATTTATTAAAAAAAATATATAAAAATCTTGCATACGCACACAATACGCTTGATTTAATATCGCCAATATGACAGCAATCAGCTTTTTCACACATCCATGCATACGTGGGTATACACACATACACACACACACACACAAAGTCATGTGAAAATTTACAATTTATTAATATATTCCACATTCAGCAATCATAAAGCAAGTACACTTCTATCACGTCGGTAAATTACTTAATATTTATTATTAATGTCATGAATATGAGTAAAGCGCACTTCCACTTCCGCTATTGTCAACCCACAGCATACGCAACGCACAAAAGTATACTTCAATATTCATAAATGTGTGCTTTTGAGTATGAATTAATGTGCGCCAGTGGCAAAATTTTAAGTTGTAATGTAATATTTATAAACCTTATTTATACAGGTATATATGGGTGTGTGTGTATATGTGTGTGTAAGTAGGCTACAGCGTTTTTAATACAAAAACCGCAAATATACATACATCTCACTCTCTCTACTTTACACATACACATATGTATTATACCATATGTACGTATGCATGTGCGTATGCGTGTTTGCTGTAAATGACAATTGACGATGATGATGTTGTTGTCATGAAATGCCGTTGGTTGATTGTGCGGTAAATGATGCCACTCACAACCACGTATACATATATACATACATATGTGTGTGCTTTTAATTGGTGTAGTGCTTAAATTTTTGCGGTTCAGATTTAATTTTAACTTCGATATGCAATCGCAAAAAGGTATTAAATTTAAGCGGTCCTTCTTATGTGAGTGGTCGGAAATTTTCAAGAGAACTTAATGTTAAAATGGACTTGCCTTTTACATTCTCTACTACATGGTAGTGGTGAGGAGTTAATAGTGAAGGTGATGAGAGGCAGAGTACTTTCTAATTAGAATGAGAGGCAAGCGATTTTCTGGTGTGATCTCGTTGAAAGGTGAATTTAAGTTTTCCAAATCATCAGATATGTGATTTTAAAATATATTTTGTCTAATATTAGGTAAGGTAAAAAGTTCGTTCGGTTTTTTTATGCAGATCAAACGGTTTTCTGGCTTATATTTAGTTCCTCAGCAATTAAATAATTGCCCACGTGACAGTCTGTTTCCACTATTTCCATGATTTTATCGCAATTTTCGACGACAGGCCTCCCGACGCTTGCAGCATCTTTGGCATCGAAATTACCAGAACGGAACCTAGCAAACCACTTTTGTGCTACACGTTCATTTACAGCCGCTTTGGCTGCTTTTTCGCCTTGATCGAAGAAAAATTGTAAAATATAGCGAATTTTCTCTTTGCTGATGCCCATCTTTGACGAGCGCTCACAACGTACTGAGTCAATGAATCGAAAAAGTGTCAAAGACAAACTTTTAGCGCTTATTCCAGGACAAGTTGACGACATAGCACCAGATGATATAGTGGGTTGTATTGAGAAAGGACCTACTGTGAAGAAATGATATACATGCTTTCTCTGACATAGAGGGATGTTATCATAGCGTTTTCTACGAGTAAGCTGTATGTTGTAGGAAACTGGTGCAAGGACAGCAAGCTGGACGTAATTCAAATAAAAACCAAAAAAAAAAAAAAAACAAAACCTTTTAATAGGAGATATAAACCACTCTCTTTTAAAAAACCATTACTAAATTGCATACAGATTACTCTTTCCATCGAAGTCAAACCTCTCTGTAAAATCTCATAAGCCTCATAAACGACACAAAGGAGACTCATCTCATGTTACTTCCAAAGTTTCTGACCTTCCCTTTCTATGTAATAAACAGAGATCATTTAAATTAATATTCTATGACATGCGTCTATTCAGTTATAATTTATGGTAAATAAGAGTTATTGCATACTTTTTAACAGTGTTTCTCCTCCGTATTAAAATAGTGTGACTAAGCCTAGCTCTTCCTCCAACTCTTGGTGTCCGTCTCGATATTTCCTTATAGAGGGACCTGATTCCTTATTTTAAGTCGTCTTCGATTGGCTGATGGATTTCTATGATCAGCTTTTAATTTGTTGTAGCAAAATACACGATTCGACAATTGGGGCCTCCTGGGATTTTGCAAGGCCTTTCCAATTAAATTGTATGGAGAGGCGCGCAAGAAGAAGTATCTCTTTTTGATCGAAATTCGCACAGTTTTCATCACGGAGGTTGAAACTACGCTGCACCGATCTGGGCGCCGAAGACGAACGATACGCAGCTGAAAAGGTTACAGGTTTGCCAAAACACCGCCCCCAGAACATAATGCCTTGCTGTGCAAGCAATTCCTATTGGAATGCTACCGTAGGGAGCACCCTACTAGGCACCTTATTGAAGCTGAATCTCCACCTAGGCAAATCAGAAAGGTAGTACTCGATATGAAGAACACCAGCAAAAGCACTACCTATTGCAGGCAACGAGCTCGAGCTGCCTCGAGAGACCCGTGTGACTCTGGAACAACTTAGGTCTGGATACTGTAGCAGGTTAAACTCCTATGTATCCAGACTCGATCCCAGCATATTCAACGTATGCTCTGCATGTGGAGAGCCTAACCACCTCTTCACATGCCCCTTTAAACCGACTCATCTAACCCCACTCTCCCTTTGGTCTAATCCCGTTGAAACAGCACGTTTCCTGGACCTACCTTTAGATGGCCTCGGCGACTTAGATTGACAAAGCCTGCGGGGTTAAGCGGGGTTAAGGAGCCGCTACTACAACAACAACAACGGAATGGCGCACTATTGTTGATTCGGCTATAATCGGACACCGCATCCACGCCAATGAAGGAAACGAAGATTATTTCTTCACAATTGTATATTGCCTTCTACAACACTCTAGAAGCTTAAGTAAGCGAAGTTTCAATTGTGAGTACAAGGAGAGTCTTAAGGTCACAATAATATTCATGGTGTCTCAAAGGGCATATTGGAGACTTATTTTTATCGAATATCTTCAATTGGAAATCACTTTCAGCTAACTTAGCCTTTCAAGAAATTATACTGCTTTCAAAAGCAAATCACAAAAGTGGAAGGAGCAGCGAGAGCGGAGAGAAGAGAAACGCATTTTGCATTAAGATATATACATTTGTTGCCATACGAGTATACATAGAGTAGATAATGAATCAATTGAATCAAACAGACTCCACCGATAACAAGACAAACTACAACTAATATAATAACAATAACTACAAATAATAATAATAACACTAGAAATGAAAACAAGCAACAAACAAACAAATATCGGCAAAAGCAGAAGGACGAAAAGAAAAAATCAAAACAAAAATATGACCGGCTGACTGTAGGAGCAACAAGCAGGACATTAATAACAAACAAATAAAATATGTGAACACGAGCAATATATATTATATGTGGGAGTATAAGTGCAAATCGATGAGTTGAGTAATTCAAGCCAATGGCTGGCTAACTGACTGACTGACTGACTGAGTGATTGTATTGTATGAGTTGGTTGCTATTTTTATTTGTATGTTTACTTGTTCGCCGGTGAGAAGAAAGCAGAAAAAAAGGAAAAAAAAGAGAAATGATAATGTGAAAGAACTCTACACTTAAAGCTTTGGCAAAATGCTATGCATACATACTCATATATGTGTACATATGTATGTGTGTGTATGTTGTGAGACTGGCCTACCGGGCGTTGTGGCTATGATATGTTGTATATATTATACTATATGTATATGTTAACATTTCCGCAACTATGGCAGCGCTTCCGTGGAGAGTTTAATTAAAAATTACATTTTTGCTGTCAATTAAAACGAACACAAACAATAAAACATTTGCGCCACCACAGCAGCCAAGCCAACAACAGAAATCATATAAATTAAGAGATGGAAAAAGTATTGCGAGGAAACATAAGCAAAAAAAAAGGTAATAAATAAATATAAAAAAAAATAAATATAAAAAAAAATAAAAATGAAAAAAAATAAATACAAATTTAAATGAATTTATTACAGGTGAGTAGGAAAGAATTTTATTTGCAAAGTGCAGTGTCGACTGTATTGACTGGCTGAATATAGTGATCTAACCAACACATGTCCACACACACACATACACACACACAAATGGACAGCTGCCTGAAATAATACTTTTTTCTTATACTCATATACAATACATATGTATGTATATATCATTGCATATATCATACATACATTTACATGCATATCCATAGATTCATGTAGTATAACTGTTTCTCATATATGGTATGTACATATGTATATGTAAATACACTCATTTAATTAACACACATTGAACGCAAGCGATCTGTCATGAATGATTACACTGCCGACAACGGTGTTGTAACAATAAATGCAATAATAATAAAAACAACAACAACCGAAAAAAAACAATTGCACTATTCTGCAGCAGTTGCAAAAATTTAACAAAAAAAAAATTTTTAAAAGAAAAAAAATAATAATAAATAAATACAAAAAAAAAAGTGTTTGCTGTTTCTGGCAAACAATAAACAAACAATACAAATTAAATAAAATTACACTTTATTCAATATACGCATATTGATTAAATTATAACAACAATAAATATACAAATTTTGTGAAAGAAAAAATATGAGCGTCACGGCTCTGCTGCTGCGGCTGCTGCTTTGTGTCTTTGTTGGTGTTGTTGTAGTTCCCAAAAAAAAAGCTTTATTTAATATTAAATATTTATACATGTTTTTCTCTGTATTAAACAATAAGTTGACGAGTAAAAGTGTTTTACACACCCATACACACACACACACACACACATACACACTGTATTTATTTATATATTTATTTACCAATATTATGTAATCGATAATTAAATATTTATGAATATACAATACTGCCATTAAATAAATACTGAAATATTCAATATTATTATGTTTAAATAATTGTTTTTTCTTTATACTCTTTTTTATTTTCTGTAGAAATTTGTAAGTGTAACCATTTAATTTGTTGCAAGTGAAAAAGAAAATCTTAATTGTAATTAAAATTAAATTTTCTATTTAACAAACTAACCTTTTGCTATTTTTTCTACAATGACTTAAGGGTAATAATTATATTTAATTTTAATTGTTACATTATTTTTGTCACGTATCTAATTATAACAATATTTTGGGAATTTTTTACTTTAAATGCAAGAAAAAAAAAAAAAAAAAAACAAAAAAAAAACCGCTAATTAATTTAGTAATTAGAAACTTGTATGTTGTGTAGGCATGTTGATTTCAGAAACGCCCGTCACTTTCGTATTTTTTTCTGGTTTTCTGGTTTAACTGGCTGTCTAGCAGGGTGGCTTCGCTGTGCCACATACCCTTTGCATGTATGAAAAACTAAACATTGGATAACTTTTCAATCATAATTTTACTTGCTCAATACTTGTGGATATTCAACATATTTGGTTTTACTACTGACCAAGGAAATAAATAGTTATCTGGTTTGCCAATCCTAGAATCTGCAACATACAAATGTCTATGCGTGAAGTAATCCATATCTAAATGTAGATATTGGACGGAATGATAGTGATAAGAGGAAAGAGGACGTCTTCACCTTTGAAAGATTCAGAGAAAATTATTGCTTGTATTACCTTCCTCCCTCACTAGGTGAAAAGAATTAATAATTCTGAAATTGACTGCCTCATCTGCTTCTCCAACGGTGTCTAATGACTATCATTTATGTTACAGATTCGGTGTCAGTGTTGGACTAAATTGTGTATTTGAGATCGTAGACATAGGTATTAGTTTGTTACAGCGAGGATATCTCGCTGTCAAAGCTACTCATGACCTCTAAAACTGATTAGGATTATTAGGAATACTCCGTGAATTCATTCTTCCTTTGATGTCACTATATTACAGCTGTTAATCCCCTGCTGCTGCTATTCCCCATTTTCAGTAATTGGCGTGAAAATACATCAGCCGATGGATCAGTTCGTAGGTTGGCTCAAATATTGGTGGTTAATTGCAGGATTTGTAAATGTCGCTACAACGTTAAGCATTGATCTTGTCAGCTGGTGTTTACCGAGAAATGACAGACAGTGTAGTTTGAAAAAATTTCTGTCGGTCGGTTCGAGATTTGCAGATCTTTACAAATTAACGTAAGTTTTTTTGTATATAAATTGATCTACAAACTTGATTATAGGTATGCACCACTTTTTTCTGCTCAAAGTCTTTCAAAAAATGGCAACATGATTGCTTCGAAGTAACCACTCGAATCTAGGATTATTCACAGCCGCAAAGCACTTCCAGTAAAAAAAATGTCAAGTAAAAAGAACTATTAATACGATTTTTTACTAAAAGCTGTCTGCGTACCGTATTTCAAGTAAATAGAACCAGTTTGAAGCAGTTCGGTTCCAGATCCACTTCCCAAAACAACCAAAATTTCATTTCAATCGGTCGATTAGTTGGCATTAGTTGGCAGGATTTGCGTATCTTTACAAATGGAAATATGATTTTTATATACATAATCTAGAGGTTGGCCCCAATTTCATTCGCATGCTTTCGAAATCAAAGATTGTTCTAATAAGATTTTTATTAGGTTTTTACGTGATTTGTTTCATAAGCTACTTTGTTAAGACATATGAAAAAAAAGAAAGAAAAAATTTCCGTATTCTAGCCTACTAAAAGGCAATCTGTGGTCCAGACTTTGGCACGAGCCACCTACACGTATATATATATGTTCATATATTAAGCAAAACCGAGCCATCGAATCTATCCCAAGCGCACTTCCCGGAAGAAAAGATGTTTCCCATATTAATTTAGACCCAAAGCTATCTCTGTAGAATAAGAGGTGAATAAAAAAATAAATAAAAATATATCGATTAGATTGGTATAAGATCCACTTCCCGGAAAGCCCTTTCTTGTCGGAGGCAAACATCCTCCAAGTCTGAACGGTCAGTAGTTTAGGCTATGAGTTGATTCATCAGTCATTCGGGACAATGGCTTTTATGCATCTTACACAACGGGTGATCCAAGTAGAGGCACTTTTAACAATAGCCTTTTTTTGACGCCTGAGTCGTGACTATCAGTTATGTTAATTTTGTTCACTATTGTTTGCCATTTCATCATGGAAAGATTAACGCCTGAACAACGTTTATAAACCGTTCAACTTTATTACGAAAATTCATGTTCTGTAAAGAATGTGTTTCACCCGCTACGATCAACTCATTTTCAACATAATAGGCATACTGAGCGTACTATTCGCAACAATATCACCCATCTTGAGACAAAGCATTTTATTGGATAATAATGGACCGAATAGATCACGTCCAGTACGTAGTGAAGAAAATATAGCGGCCATAGAGAGAGAGGCGTATTTTACGTCAAGATATTAAATTGAAAGCTTACAAAATACAGCTTGAGCAAGAACTGAAGCCGCTCGACCATCCCAAGCGACATAGCTTCGCTCTATGGGCTCTTGAAAAGTTCCAAGCAGATCCGACCTTTTCGAGTCAAAACGTGTTCAGAGAAGCTCATTTCTGGCTTAATGGGTATGAATACAAGCAAAAATTGCCGCATTTGGAACGAAGAGCAACTTTAAGAGATTCAAGAGCTGTCATTTCTTCCAGAAAAAAACAACGGTTTGGTGTGGGTTTGAGAGCCGGTGGAATCATCGGTCCATATTTCTTCAAAAATTATGCTGGTGAGAACGTAACCGTCAGTGGCGACCGTTATCGCGCATAGTCGACTATTTGATGCCTGAAATTGAAGTTCGTGACCTCGGCGATATTTGGTTTAAGCAAGACGGCGCCATTTTTGACATATCCCATCAACCAATGAAGCAGATAATTTCACAAAACTTCACGCGCGTAATCGTAAATTACACTCAACGGATGGACCATATGAGACGTAGGCTGTGACTGACATTCGAAAGAGATAATCTTCAAAAAATAAGTGCCAAAAAATGTTTTTTTTTTTGAATAATAATAAACATTTACCGTTAAATTTGAACTTGTTGTGCTTTTTTTTAGGTAGAGAACCTTGAAGTGCATTTACTTATAGTATAGTTAAAATTTTAACTCAAATTTTGAATGATATAATATTTTCGACTTTTGGAAGTGAATACTAACAACAGCAGACACAAATTGTTTGTTAGCATTATTTTATTCTAATTCTTTTGCTCCTAACTTACAGTTCCCATATTGCAACGGAATCAGTCCAAATAGTAGATATAGAGATGAAGTTCAAATAACCGTTATTTGCCTAGTTGATTTTTGTTCTTGAACGCTCTCTAATTTGAATGTATTTAGAAAAAGTATAAAGAATTTAAGGTGTAGGTCACAAAAAGTTTGCCTTTATGGAAACTTCCCTAATGGAAATGCCTCATATGGGTCAATGATTGAAGGTCAACCCTTTATTCATATTTTAATAAATATATGATAATGTTGTTTTCTGTGGTTGTAATAGCGCCTCGGGATGGTTGGTCCATTTTATTACCTTTAACACTTGGAACCAAATAATCTCGGAGCTTGGAAGTTTTGCTTGTTGACGTAGTCATTGAGGTGCAAATTAGCTATTGTAAAAAAACATCAGAAAATATCTTTTGTTTTTGTAAATATGATCATTTTTTGCCGATCCAACTAAGTGAAGAAAAATTACATCGAATGATCATGAAGTTTCAGTTAGAGGTCCAGTTGAATTTTTTAAGCCTTCATACTGAGGTAACACCCATAGGGAAAGTCATTGAAGATACAATATTAAAATAAATTAAAATAACCAAATCAATTTTTATACCTTTCCTGTGCACGAAATGGTACATTAACTTTGGCCGAAATATGTAACAACTAGATAGAGAAGAAGTAGACACGTCTGTCCGGCGGTTTGTAGGCAAACTAGTTCCTCAGTTTTTGAGGCATTTCAAGCAAAATTGGTACACAGATGCATTGATATAATCAAACGATCATTTTGTCGGAACTGGCCAGATCGGGCAACTATATAATATAGCCCCCATATAACCGAATGAAGCTTTGGTTTAAACTCCGGCAATCATACAAGTAAAAGTATGAGATTTGGTGCTCTACGAACTTATATATACATAAATATTCGCACAGAAATCGGTGGACTATATTATATAGCTCCCATGCAACCGATTTATTCAGATAAGAAGAGCTAAAGTCTTTATAACTTTCATGAGCATATAAAATTTATGGTATTTCATGTTAGGATTAAATAATAATAATTCTTTTATTCGAAAAATTGCTTGGAGGGGTCTATATCACAAAGTTTTCTGATTTCGATAATTTTCTGTGCGAACGTTTATTTGCACGTATCAGAGCTAAGGATTTTGTTCGAACATTTACGAGCTGTTCGAGCATTTGAGCAACGAGTACTCGCACCTTCTTTCATTGCTCTTTGCTCGGAAATTTTCGAGCTTGAGTTGAGCAATTCGAGCTTTTTCGAGCATTTTTGAGCATTTTAATTAAAATTTTGACTTTCGTCCCAGAATTGCTTTCCATAGTTTTAATTTTATTTATGCAAATACTGGAATACTGAAGAAATTTTGACTGACAAAATTGAAATTTGAAATAACTTCAAATTGTCATTTGAGCAGTTGAGCTACGAATGAGTACAGATCGAGTATCGAGCTGCTCACAATGCTCGATACCCGGGTATCTGGAGCTCGAGTACATAAAACACAAAATTGCATGATCCAAAAAAATGAACACAAATGCATTTTGACGTATATTCATATCTTATTAAAGATTTGTATATTGTAACTGAAAGTAGAGTAGAGCAGCTAAGTTCGCAGAATAGCTGAACAGAACAGAGTAGCTGCCAAAAACCAGTAGAGCAAGGGAGAGCAGCTATGAATTGCGTAGGCACTCTGCTCTAGTTAAAAAGTCAGTGCGGAAAATTGTTCTCTAAGATGCTCTATTTCTGCTTACTAGAGCAGACTCGTGAAAGAAAAAGTAAAGCAAATAAGAGCAAAAAAGTTTTCATAAACTCGCCTCAATTTATTAAAAATTAAGTTTATTTGAAAATTCATTTGGATAATTGGAAAGCTTTTATCAACTGAGCAAGATAAAGGCGGACTTCGACCTTGCAACTATATACACACAAATTTTTGAAAGTTTCCTACAGATATTTAAGTATTGTATAACGTAAAACATTTTTTGATTGCCAGATATCGGTTCTATGTTTTCATGTTGTACATTCACTGATCAACAGATAAGAGATTGTGTGTGTTTGTTGTTTGCCTGCGGTTCATTGGCACAAATACGTTACGGGGAATCACAACAAGAAAAATATGTTTAGTAGATTGATAATGTGGATGGCTGTTAGATGTTGAGAACTTGACTGGTGGTACGTGCTTAGAAACAGGCGTACTCAATAATACAAAATTTCTGGTTTTCATGAGTCTAAAATATTCAAAAAAGAGGTGTAAAAAGTAGAGTAATTCATGTGCTATTGGGACTTTTTAATAATGTTTCTAGAACAGAAAAAATCTATGCGCAAGCGTATTAAACTTTTTTTATCTAATTATTTAGAGAATTGTGTGGAAGACTAAAGCCCACCGTCAACAAACTGATTGGACCTTATCAGTTTGGATTTAGAACTGGTAAGTCAACCGTTAAAAATCTTGAAAAAGACCCGTGAAAAGAGGATCGACACACACCACCTTTTCGTCGATTTTAAAGCAGCCTACGATAGCACGTATACGAACTGCCTTTACGGCGCTATTTTTGAGTTTGGTATCCCCGAAAAGCTTATACGGCTATGTAAACTGACCTTAAGCAACACTAAAAGCTCCGGAAGGATCGGGAATGACCTCTCCGAGCCGTTCGATACCAAACGAGGTTTCAGACATGGTGATTCTTCACTTCCTTAACTTATTGCTGGAGAAAATAGTACGAGCTGCAGAGCTGAATAGAGAAGGTACAATCTTCTTTAAAAGTGTAAAGCTGCTGGCGTACGTCAGTGATATTGACATCATTGTCCTCAACAACCAGGCCGTAAGTTCTGCTTCCAGACTCGATAAAGAAGCGAAGCGAATGGGTCTGGTAGCGAATGAGGGCAAGACGAAATACCTCCTATCATCAAACAAACAGTCATCGCATTCGCGACTCGGCTCCCGCGTCACTGTTTACAGTCATAACTTTGAAGTCGTAGATAACTTCGTTTATCTTGAAACCAGTGTCAGCCTGGAAATTCAACGCAGAATCACTCTTACCAACATTTGCTACTTTGAACTGGTTGGAACTTGAAAAGTAAAGTCCTCTCGACGAATGAAAACCAAGCTCTACCGTTCCCGTCCTGGTATATGGTGCGGAGGCATGGATGAAGACAATATCTGATGAGTCGGCGTCGGAAGTTTTCTAAAGAAAGGGTTTGCGTAAGATTTACGGTCCTCTACGAGTTAGGGATGGCGAACACCGCAGCCAATGTAATGCTGAGCTGTATGAGATATATGACGACATGGATATAGTTCAGCGAATCAAGAAACAGCGGCTGCGCTGGCTAGGTCATGTAGTCCGAATGGATGAAAACACTCCAGCTTTGAAAGTATTTGATGCAGTACCCGCTGGTGGAAGCAGAGGAAGAGGAAGAGCTCCACTTCTTTGGAAAGACCAGGTAGAGAAGGACCTGGATGAACTGGGTATCTTCAATTGGCGCTAAATCGCGAAAAAAAAGAAATGAGTTTTGCAATGTTATAAATTTGGCTATAATCGCCTAAGACGTATCTAAGTCATATTTCACTCGGCATCAATGTCACTTTACCTATAATTGGAGGCAATTTTAACGCGGAACATACGTTCTGGGATTCAAGGCTTACTACCGGAGTGTTGAAGGCTATGCAATAAGCTTTTGTCCCAAGGCTCAATACTTTTCTGTTGCCACATCTCGCACTAAGTGCGCTCAAATTTCCAGGGTATGCAAAAAATACTCAGAAATTGAACAGATCCCCAAAACTGTAATTGCCTTTAAGATGTAGCGCCATTGACCTCATCTTCACCATGCATCAAATCTGAGATCATACTCGTAAGAATAGAGTAGATGCAACAGTTTTAAAAGGACGTATCCGAATTCGAACTAAACGAGACAAGATGACTAAGTATGTACTCGTATGCTCATAGTCAGTTGGCAAGCAGTAAATATTGCGACCGGAGGAGAAACTGCTGCTTATATATGGGTTCTAGGCATTAAAGGTGACGAAACAGCTAATGATCTTGCCAAAGGTGTCATCTGCCTTGCTAAGTAATCAGTACAACAAATAAAAAAGTCGCTAAAAATGATCTACAAAGAAATTTCCGAAAAAGCTGGTTGCTGAATCAAGTGCAATGCCAGCAAAGGAAGCACACACTTCTTGCTTACGCGGTTACGACTGCAGGATAGCAGTTGGTCTAATGATGGGCTACAACTTAGCGGCATTCAATGCGAGCAGAATGGACTTTAGTAGCAGTGACAGGAAGAAAGTATAAATGAGAGGTTAAGTCACCTCCTTTGCTTCTGTGTGGCCTTAGATAAAACTCTTCTTTGGAGTTTTTGGGACTATGGGAGGCTTGTAAATTTGATGTTTATAGTGCAGCCAAATGCATTCATGCAAGTGAGAAATAATCGGATTACTAATATATTTTTATGTGTAGATCACTTTTTCGGTGAGCAAATGAACGGCTCGAAATAAGCCGAACGCACCATTCGAATCTATGCTTATTCTCACTCAAGTTGAACGTGTAAGACTAGCTTGTAATTCCCTGCAGCAGAATGATAAAAAATGGGAACATTCCTACGCACAACCTATGCTTATATACATATAATATTATTTTTTGTCAATCCTTCAGTTACAGGTCCTTGGTTACATGTCTTTGGTTAATTTCCAGGCAACGAAAGTATTTCATTTAGGCTTATCATCCAAAAATTTAACTATATTCTTTCTTATAGATCGAAATATTTATCGTAAAAAAAAGAATTTCAAGCAAAGCAAGCCATAAATTTCCCGAATGGGTTAGTGTCTGCTCCACTTCTCAGAGAGAAAAGTAGTCCTCTTGCTTATAAAAACAAAAACCGATTTATGTAATTAATTTCAAGGAAATGGTACCATAAATACGATTATTTAGAAAAAGTCAGTCCCTGGCCAAATTCCTGGAATAATTTTTCGTACGTATCCAAGAACCATAGTCAAGTCAATCGGTCGATATGGTTATTTATATTAAATAATTATATACGTGTAGAATGAAAAAATCAAAAATATTAAAATTGAATTAACTCATACTCTGAAAATTGTAATATAAGTATGAAGCTTAAACTTTCAATAAAAAATATACATCAACTAATGCATTTTAGGAAATTATGTTCAAAATTTCTGAAACTTTACTGTATAAAAGTACAAAAAATATACATTTAGAGTGTCGTAAACGCGTACATATAAATATTTATGTACACATGCATGTTTGTATATGTATATGTGCGCATACGAGTACTTCAATATGCCATTTACTTATGCCAATTGTTGCCCTACACACCGCCTTTGTTTCGCTTGCCATTGTGATAATTGAAATATGCAATTTAACTTTCTGTCAAAGGAGCAAAACTTTTCCAAATGAAAAATCAAATACAATTTTACTGATTGACATACAGATTGATGGTATGACATGGAGGTGGGTGGAAGCACATATGAATGTACATACATATATGAGTGCCTCGTTGTGCAATTGAAAGGTAGGTGGCGGCGAGCAGCTCGATATTTTTGTTCGTTTCAGAGGTGGGCAGCAGTTATTCCACAGCAAGCGTCAGTAACTAATGAAGAATGATGTGATATTTGGTTTGATGTATAGCCTGCGAGTACATTTGGCGCTGATGGACTGAGTTACTGAGCGATCAGTTGCCAAACTGGCGAGGAAAAGAGGGAGGGAGGGAGGGAGAGAGAGACGCAAGCAAATGAAACAGGAAATTTTTGCCAAATAAAAGAAAAAAAAACTATGTAAATATTTAAGCGCGTGTATGTGTGTGCCGGAAGTGCACCATATTTTCGCCTTCAGCTAACAAAAAACCAAAAAAAAAACAGTTATTTCCCTTACAAAAATTCATTTGACTCACACATACGGTAGGGGGCATGTGTGTGTGTGTGTATGTGTGGCCACTTGTAAGCCAAGTTCGTCATTTTGGCATAACATTCAAATTGCAAATTACTTTATCATGTCAATTTCATTTTAATACACAATACGAACATATACTCCTATATAACATACGTACATACATATATGCCTATACAGCCATACATACATATGTACATAATTACATTCAATACAAAAGTAATATTTTCACGAATTTCCGTCAATGTCAATCACTGCGTTGCTATTATTTGTTTTGAAGTGTTTATATAAAGGTATGTAGATGTATGTATGCATATATGTGCGGATATAAAGAAACTAATATTCAACGCTTCGATACGCATAAGCCAACAAAGGACCAACTTTGGGCCAACAATGCCAGCTTAGTCAACAATCTCATTTCCGTTGCGGCATTGTGCAAAACCCATATACTGACATATATTTACATACATATCTACATGTGAAAGTACTATGACAAAAATCTATACAATAATAATATGTTTATTCATATAATTCACACACATTTCAATGTATAATCTTATATTCAAAAATCTTATGTGCGCTTGAAAAAATTCAGTAATTTCCAAAAATCTCCAAAAGTTACCGACCGAATGTCTGAAATTTCCTCAGATTATTTCTATGATTCCTGAGAATGTTAAAAAAAAATCGGGAAGTGGACTGATCTATTCAAACAAACTTGTCTCCGGAAAGTGGATCAGGAACCGACCTTTTTAAAAAAGGTCGTACTACTCTTCTCTCCGGGTATTGGACCGTGGACTCGCCTATTCAAATAGTCGGGCTATTCCTCTCTCCAGGAAGTGGACCAATGTCAATCGTCAAACCAAAAATATTGTATTCCCACACAAGTATAGAGTGAATAAAGTTATGATAAAAAGATATGCCATGATTAATCTTTCATACATTCATTGAGTATGTGCAACAGCGAAGCGTTGCAGGCTACAGCTAGTATTTGTATAATATTGGTGGTTGCACAAATAAATATAGCACACATTCGTTACAGTGATTTACAGAAATAACTAGATACATATATCTTCTGCTCAAATATAAACGAGACTGTTCAATAAAACAAAAACGGTTAATTATTCTTCAATATTTATTTTATCCCCTTCAAAACAGTCACCATTAGAGGCGATACACATCTGCCAATTTTTTTTCCAATCTTCATAACACTTCTGGTAGGCCGCTTTAGGTATGGCTTTCAGTTCCTTCTTCGAATTCTCTTTTATGACTTCAATCGACTGAAAATGCTTTCCACGAAGCAGCAATTTGAGTTTAGGGAAAAGAAAAAAGTCACACGGTGCCATGTCGGGTGAATACGGTGCTTGCGGAACAATATTTACGTTGTTTTTGGTCAAATAATCGCGTAGAAGACGAGACGTATGAGCAACAATTTTGGAACAAGTCGAGCAGACACACGTCTCATGCCCAAAACATCGTGAATAATGCTATGAGCGGATCCATTTGATATGTTGAGCTCACTAGCTATCTCTCTTTCAGTCACACGACGATTTTCCAACACAATTTTCTTTACTTTTTCGACGTTTTCTTCGTTTATTGACGTTGCTGGACGACGATCATGGGGCAAGTTCTCCAGCGATGTACGGCCGTCCTTGAACGACTTATACCAATCAAAAATACGTGCACGTGATAGGCAAGACTCCCCATATGCCTTCTGCAACATTTTCATTGCGTCCGTCGAACTTATTCCATTGGAATAACGAAATTTCAAACAAACTCTTTTGCTCAACGTTAATTTCCATAGTAAAATTCGAAAAACACACTCGAGGTTGATTTGTTTATAGTGCCGTAAAAAAAAAACCTATGTGACAGATCTCGCTCAAATTTGACATGTAAACATATAACAGTCCTGGCAACCTAAGCAAAAAAAAAAGTATGGCCATATGTCTTGTCCTTGTCGAGTTATGGATAAAGGTTCGTTTATATTTGAGTAGAAGGTATGTATACTCCTCCCTCCATACTTCCTCTTCTTCTTTGGTGTAATCCTCACTTCCGCCATTATAGCCGAATTAACAATAGCGCGCCAGCCGATTATTCTTATAGCCGTTCGGCGCCAATTGGAGATATAAAGTGATGCCAGGTCCTTTTCCCACCAATAGAATGGAGGTCTTCCTATTAAGTTGATTTGAGTTAATGCCGCTGTTGGTCTTTACCAGCGCACTTGGACCATTAGGCTCATTATGATACCATTGTGAGGTTCCTGTCTTCACCTTCTCAAATATTCGAGCTATTTCTTGTGCCTTATAAAAGCAACGAGATTTCCAAATTTTGTTGAAGCTAGCTAAGCGAATCAATCAAAGAAGTATTTCCCGAGAATCAGTGATAGAGGTTTCAATAGACTCTTCCTTTTCTTCGTCTCTACAACAGTGGCAAACATCATTACTGTGGTAGCCCATTAACTTCCATTGAAGCCCCAGTAAACCGTGGCGTGTTATTATGCCCATCGTTATGTTAATGGAGAGCCGGACTAGAAGAACAAAATATTTGGATTTTTTTCGCGTCGAACTTTGGTCATACACGTAATCTCATTCAGCCATTTAGAATCTACTTTTTTGGTAAAGGTCAGTTTAAGCATATATTTTGCGGTGTAAAAACGCAAACCTGCATGGTGTGTAAATTTTATTTCGGATAGAAGGGTGCTTTATCTCGCTAGTTCGTCTGTCCTGTTATACCTGTTATAGCCACTTTTGACGTAGTACTGTTACATTGTAGAAAACTCATGTTATATTAACTGCTGGAATATATCGTATCAGATTGTCCTGCTGCCGTAGGCTTGAGCAGCCACTCGGCGGCATCCATGATTGCAAGAAGTTCTGCTTGAAAGTCGCTGCAGTGGTCTTGTGGTCTCATGTTCACATTTATTAAGATCATCGGAGAGTGGGTTTCACAGCCCACTTTTCCATTGAAATTTGAGCTGTCTATAAAGAGGAGGTCTTCCTCTTACTCTGTTTCCAGACGCGTGGCATTTAGTACAACGGCCATATAAAGGAGCTCATATTTGATGTCCGATTTATGGCGGGAGAGAGACTCCGTCGACGAGTACTGCCATTCACCACGGGGGATGTACGTTTCGCCACAATATTTTAATACATCGTTGATTTGCGCCCATACCCCGATGGAAGAGATGGAAGATGTGACCAAGGATGCCTTTTACATGCGCCTCGAGCATACCTATGAGCGCTGCCCTCGCCACGATGTCAAAATTATCCTGGCGACTTTTGGGTCAGGGTGGACAAAGAATGTATCTTCGACACAACTGCCGGCATATTCACCACACTTTATGAATCATATCCTAATGGGTTGAGGCTCATCGACTTCGCCGGGGCCCGAAATATGGTTGTCTATAACACTAGATTTCAGCGCAACAAAATTCACCAAGTAACTTGGCTGCCTCCAAAGCAATAGCTTTCAACCAGACCGATCATGTTGTGTTATTAACGTGCGTACACTCCGAGGTCCTAACATCGACTCGGATCACTATCTTGTTGCAGCGAAGATACACAAACTCCTCTGTGTATCAAAGAACATACACAAGGAACGACAGACTGCAGAGCTATTTAAACAAAAAAAGCCAAAACCAAACTCTAAAAGTCGCTCCTCATACCCGTCCCATTATACGGCGCAGAAGCGTGGTCGATATCTACATCTGATGAGTGGGCTTTGGCAGTTTTTGAGAGAAAAGTTTTGGGAACGGTTTATGATCTTTCGAGCATTGGCAAGGAAGGATTAGGTGGAGAGCGATATGGTTTCATTTGAAATGTCCAACTGTCAGCAAACAGCGAAAGGAAGGAATGAGTAGCGCGCTGATTCGGCTATAATTGCGTAAGCGATGCCTACGAAAAAATAAAGAAGTTTCCTTACACTGAGTTTGCTGATGAGTACTCTCAGAGAGCAAGTACAAGTTGAATGTTGGTGGTCTATTGCAAATACAGCTTTTTCAATTTGAAACTTCCCTGTATTTGTTAACGGGCGTTTTTTGCTAAAAATCACGCAAGTGCGTACATTAGCTGCTACAAGATAGTGCACCGAGTCGATGCTAGATTCTCGAAGCATATACCTACTTAAAAGTGTTTAAACATGTCGTCCGTCTACCACAATATGAACAATTTGGTTTCGATAGTAATGAATCAAGTACTTTGACGAATTTTCTATTACGGAGATCTGGTAATACATATGACTGAATTTCAGGCCCCGGTAAAGTCGATCAGTCTAGGGTCATTGAAAGGTTTTGTAGTGAAGGCTTACTAATGCCTAAAGAGCAGATTTATCGCCCACCTTTGCATAGAATGTTATTTAAATCGTGGTGGAAGCAGCGCTTTTAGAAAGCAGCGTTTTAGTCCTTGTACCATCCGTGACGTCAACCTTTTATCATACAAGGTCATAAATCATTTATACTAATGTGACCTGTTGACCTAACCACTCCTTCCTTCTGGTCCTAACGCGTCGAAACAGCTCGTTTCCTGGACCTCGCTATAGATGACCTCGATGAGATAGACTTATACATATTTTCTTTGAATACTTTATTAAAAACCAAGCACATATCTACATATATGTAGTATGTCTAAAGCATCTAAGTAAGTTTCCTAAGGAATATCAACCAACGATGCAGTTTTCAAGATAAATTAGTACAAAATTTAAAAGTTTTAAAAAAAAAAAACAGATTATTAAGTGGAGCAAGCAATTCAATTAAGCAGCAAAAAGGAATATTGAAAAGAGTGCAAAAACTTAAAGTAACAACTAAAATTAGCACAATGGAAATTTAGGTAAGTAAAGAGTAAAGGAAAATCAACTAAAACACCAACTAATAAACTCAAGTGTAGGTACTCAAGTCATTACGAGCGAGCACAGGCAAAGTGGCAGCCTCGCAGCCAACCCACCCAACCCACACACCAACACTTACCAGCGCAAACTTATTGATATAAATTTTTTAATTAATACTAAATGCAAATTACGAAGTTTAAGCGAAGTAACTCAACAACCAACTATGTACTAAGTACAGCGGATAAGGAAGTGCATACTTGGGCAGCGTGAAATGGAGATAATTTCTAGCCACAAGCTGCAAGCTGTTAAATTTTTGTTGTTGCGAAAGCAAAGTAAAGTTAAGTGAGCGCCGCACACTTGCAGCAAAAGTTTCAAAGATGAGATGTGGCGTAGGAAGTTCGATGCGAAGGTGTTGTTGGTCGGACAGATTTTGAAAATTGCAATATTTGTGTTACACTCTTATATGGGAGGGGATTAACAAAAGTTCGGTAAGTTGACCAGAAAAAAAACTCTTTTTTTGGTATTAATTCGTAATCTTTATCCTTTTTTATCTTCTCTAAATAATCCCCATTGATTTCAAGGCACTTCTTAGGCCTATAAATCCACTTCTTGCTTTTTTCAACAAATTTTTTAAAACTTTTTGGAATAGCAGCTACGCTTTTAGATCGGGTGAAAAAAACTGACATCATTACTTTTGCTGCTGATTTTTGTTTCTTAAATTTCATGGGTGGGCTTGCTCTTGTTGGGCTCCATACCCAGACTGCTGTTTGGTTTCTGAACGTACTTATAGAAACAAGATTCGTCACCATTTACGACTTTACTAAAGTTGCTAGACTGACCATTTTTGAATTTGTTTGGGAAAAATTAGGCAAAGTGCACACGACCCTCTTTTTGGGCATCATTTAAAATACGTGGTACTCATCGAGCAGGTTTATTCGTGTATCCCAGATGATTATTTATTCGTAATATTCGCAATACAGCCATGGCATTCAAGCCCAATTCATTAGCAATCATTTCTTGTGTCAAACGTGGATCTTCGTCTATTTTGGACTTCACCAGAGCTACAGTGGCGTCATAAGTGGAAGATTTTGGTCGACCTTCTCGGGGCTGGTCTTCTACGGTTAAATGTCCAGTCCGGTATCTTCGGAACCACGTAGAAATAGTCTTTAAAGACGGTGCAATCGTTCCATATGCAATTTGGCATTCACTGAATATTTTGATTGGCTGTAAATTACACCGAAACCCGAAGAGAATCACATCGTGAATCTCTGTTTGCGTTGGTGGTGGAATTTCGTCTGAACTATCCTCAGCTATCTTGAGTTTTCCCGTCTCTATTTTAGCCGATCATTTTAAAATTTGAAAGGGAGACTAATAAAGTAATTGCAAAGGACATGGTATTTTTAAATTTAACATAAACAAATTGAAAGTTACCAACTGACCGAACTTTTCTTAATCTCCTCGTATAGGTATACATGTATCCCAGGTCGACTTTCTTTCCCATTTTGCTTGCTTATCTTTTCGCTTTTCGGCAAGTTTGGTGTAGGTAAAGCGATGATAAAAATTCTAAATTTGTTTAGGTAAAACCTGCATAAACAGAATCATACATAACAGCTTTGTTATGCATACCTGTCGAAAGAAAATAAGTTATTTCATCTCCATGGATACTAGAATATTTTGATACTGCCAAAACCGTATTGAAAATGCTATGATATACGAAAGACATTTCTCTAGTGCTTTAGATGAGAGCATCCTTTGGACTCCTTACATCGCCTTAGAGTAACGCGGTAACTACCCATCTTACATAACTCCCAGCTATAGCAACCTATCTCATGAGAGCGCCATATAAATGAAAAGTTGTCACCACTTGCCAATGCCGTTACTGACGTTTGTCCCGCAGAAACCAGCGGCGGTTTGATTTTCTTCGTAAAACCGGTTTAGCTCATTGCTCGCTGTTATACAAGGTTGCCAGTATTGACTTTTTAAACGAATATTAAATAAACTAAGAAAATGTGTAGTTTTTTTTTCAAAAGAAATTAAAATTGATTTCGTATTTAATTATTTATTACCATATAGATCATGTATATTTGATTGACGCTTATATCCAAACATATAAATTATGAAATTCATTGACGATTATTATAAATTTGTTTAAAAGTATGCAAGCACACTGGTAGCTGGCAACATTTCATCGCTGTTAGCAGCGTCGATAGCTCGTGTATGCATATCCCTCTTCTAGTCGGGTGGTATGGCTGGAAGGTATGTAAGATGAATAGTTACAGCATAAGGCACGAACTAGTCTTTGTACAGCGAAGAGTGCGTGTCTATAAAAGACAATCGGTAACCAAGCAATGCTCTACTCAAAAGTTTGAAGACGACAGCAACACAGATTTGCCGCCAGAGAAAGCGAGAGGTCGTCGAAATGCCTCAGTGTGATGAGCTTGAAAGTCGAGTCGAAGGCAGCAATGTTCGAAAACACAAGTATATACTGTTTTGAATCTATGTAACGAAGAGTTCACTTTGTTCACTCTGTTCTTTATGATTAGTTCTAGAGTGTGACATAGTGAACAACTTAACCTTTTATGAGTTTTGACAGTTAAGTGTAATTATCTGAAATAAAAAGTAATAAATCAGATATGAATAGAGGTAGAACTGAGTTCATTGAATTACCTGAGATCTTTTCACATATTAAAGTTCAAAAGTAGTCGCTTATCAAACCTTCAACTCAAAATCTTGGGTATGGTGTTCCGATTTGATGGCTAGATCTTTTCTCTCGTCGGTCGCATACCGTCAAGTTTTGTGGGGCAAACATTAACTAGGGAATATAGCTTTAAAGACTATTCAAAAACTTTCTAACAAATTGCTTAAAATTCCGGGATTTGGTGATTTATGGTTACCAAGAAAGCGGTGAACAAACATACACGCTGTGTCCCAAAAATAACCGAACTTTTTGGATATAAAATAGTAAAATACACATTATATTATCTTTGAAAGTTATTATTTATTCAAAATAGGTTCCATTTGACTCAACACAACGTTTGGAACGATCAACCAGCGCATGCATAGATTTTTTATGTCATTTATAGAAATGTTCTTCAGTACCTCGGTTACGGCTGCTTCATTTTTTTCAATTTTTTTTTTAATTTTTTAAACTTCAATTTCAATTTTTTTTCAAGTTTGACACAAAATTTTATATTTGCTCTTTGTTCCATTTTTTTTGGAACCATTAGCACACTTTTGGTTTTATTGAAATGGCTATGTCACTTTTACATCTGTCATTCGACTTACATGAAGTCAGGTGCGTTTGAAAGAGGATGAATGTATCTTTTTAATGTTGCAAATTTTTAATAGATGGCGCTGTATGTTGTATGATTTAAATATAAAGTTCGGTTATTTTTGGGACACACCGTGTATCTAAAATATACCAATCCCTCTGCTTCTTCGTAAGATAAAAATTGTATAAAGTTTCAGCCGGCAATTAGTTTTCTAATATCAGCCGAAGAAATATTCCTACTGTGATGCATATGACAAATTTGAATACTGAAAAGCTGTTTTTTCACGATATGAACTTTGGCCATGCCAATGATAGTTTATACTACTTACCAATCGGCCATTACAACCGCACAGGAGGTTTCATACTCATGTAAGATCAATGCTATGAGCTGATTATCGATGTCCAGAGCATACTCATACCTCCCTAGATCGGTGAAAGTGCTACAGCCGAAGATTGTGAACCGAAATTCTTAATCGATGACGATAGAATGGATATTATATCACACAACTATGGTTGCAGTCCATGATTTATCGGCTGCGCTGTTCAAATATAGAAGCGAATGATGCACGCCTCAGCTTCTCTATAAATAATTTGTTATCCCCGTAAAATTTATAGGGCAGTTTAAACAGACGCTGAAAGATACCAAAACATCCGTCTGATAAGATGATAAGGTAATAAGTGCTGCAGAGCTACAATCTCTTTAACCATGCCGTTTTCTATTTTCTTTAGAAGACAAAATATCTTATGTCATCAAACGAACAGCCACTGGAGAATCACTCTTGTCCACAGCTGGTACTTTGGACTGAACAGACAATTGTAAAGTAAAGTCCCCTCTCGACGAACCAAAACTAAAATCGAAAAGTCCCTCATTATTCCCGTCCTATAATATATGGAACAGAAGTAAGGACGATGTCGTCATCCGGTGAGTATGCCTTGGAAGTTTTGGAGAGAAAAGTTTTACGAACGATTTATGGTCCTTTGCGTATTGGCAATAGCGAATACCGTAGACGATGCCTAGCGAATGAAGAGATAGTGGCTACGCTGACTAGGTCATATCGTCCATATGGATGAAAGCACTCTTTGAAAGTATTCGATACAGTACCCGATGGTGAAAACACAGAACGACCTGATTTCACTTGGTATATTCCTTTGGCACCAAACAGCATCAACAGGGAATAAATGGCACGCTTTTGTTTATTCGGCTATAATCGCGTAAGCGATGCCTACACCAATAAAAGAGGAGAATAAGGTGTAAGTCCTAGGGTAAATCACGCCATAATTTCCGTATTGGGAACCTCGAGAAATGCGCGCATTTGGACCTTTGGCTCCACTTGAGCAAAACATTGATCTACGAGCCTTACAATTTCAAATTTTCTCTACAAATTTATTTTAAATTGTATCAATTATTTGAGTAGTTGGACGATTATATACACCATAACCTTTCCTTAAAGCACGAAAAGTTACTATGTTTGAATCATCACTGGTAGTTTGGCATCCTATCCATAGATACATCCCGGGGTACTATGTGGTCGACGCGCAGGCCAGAAAGGGAAAGTCATAACTACTGTAAACTCTATCCATGACATATATCTCTTTGCTCGACAAAGTATCATTTGAGAATAGCCTTCAGTAGAAGAGCCAACAGCAGATGACAGAGTGAAACCAGTAATGGGACCAAAAAAATTACTGGCCATTGATCGAAGTGAAGAGAACTAAGTATTTAAGTCTTCTAAACAAGGTTTTCGTGAGTATAAAAACCGGTGGTATATTAGGATAATGTCTAAAATGCACAGCTTCTCAAGCGCCTTTTGTCATAGCTGCAGGGACATAGATGCGGAGGAATCGGTGGGAAATTACCTCTGCTACTGCCCAGCTCTCAGTGCGATCTATTATAGTTTTTACATAAATTTTTCCTTTAACCGCCTTGTAGAGCATGCATCTATGTGCATCATTAATCTCTCGAAATTCATAAAACGAATGAGCATCTAGAAAGGTGAGAGAAATCTTCGACACAGGACCAAGAAAACCATCACAATGGACCAGTAGGTCTAAGTGCGCTTGATTAGGGTGGCGTGATCAAGCAACCTATTTAGCTAACTAACTACTATGTACCTCTTCTCCTTCTGCCACTGACATACTCATATGCCAATCAAAGTAATATACCACTACATCTTTATGAAAGATATAAATCAAAATCACAAAAATCTCTAACAACCAGATTAAAGCCTGCAAAAGCTCTTATTTACTTAAGCGTATAAAAAATTAGTCGCATTTCCGCCTTACTTCCGTCTTTGTACGAATATCCACCTAATGTCCACTGTGCTACCAGCACCGACCAGCGTGGTTGCCTTGACTACAATTCACATTTAAATTGTCCATTAGCTAAGCAGATTAATTGCTAAAAGGTATTTAATTTGTAATGTTGCGCGCCACTTCCTTTCATTTGATTTAAAATTTTTTTTTCTGTCCAATTCTTTGTAGACAACAAAGGTCTCACTTAGTAACAGAAAATGTGTGTGTGGGTGGAGCAGACTGTATTTATGATGCTTTGCTCTCTATGGTCATACACATTTTTTCCGATATCGTTGATTTTATATTTTTAAGTTTTTTTTGTTTTAATTTTTGCTTCATTTTTCAATTTTCTAGTCAGTCATAACATTTTTTTTTTTCAAATATTTTTCTACTTTCTGTTTAATGCTTCATTAGTTGTTAATAGCAACAACAGTTGACAGAGTAGCTAGCGTACAACTACAAATGCAATAAGTAAAATGAAAGTAAGCTTGTGTGTGTTTGAGAAATACTTATATAATATAATATAGGTCACTATTTTTTTTCTTTTTTGCTGTGAGTGTGTAGTAGCAAATTTACGAGTAGCAGCTAATTTTTTTCCCAAAAAATAATTTCGAGCTTTTAATAAAAATTCAGTAATTTTTTCCGAAATTCGTATTATATATTTCGTATTCGCTTTTATCTAAACGAATTGAATTAGTAAATGATATAATAGAAAATTTTACAAACTCATTATTTTTATGCGATTTTTTATTAAAGTTCATATTTGTTTTTTGGAACTTTGTTAATTTGTAAACAAGCTTTTTGCCAAATTATTAGTTCTCAGTATAAGCAATAAATTACGTAAAATGTAAAAGCCAAAAATTTTTTTTTATTGATTTCTATGTAAAGTATGCGCTTAGAGATTATTGAGTACATATGTAGGTATGTATGCACATATAAATAATATCCAACAAACGGAATTAAAATGGTTTTTTATGAATTGAAATGCTATTAATTTTGATTAATATAATAGCTTTTTATTAGTGTATATTTTTTGATAATTTAAATAAAAAATTAAGTTAAATTATCTAAATGCGGTCGAACCTTGGTAGGGAATGTCCACCCCTGCGAGTGTATTTCTGACATGAAATAAAGGCTCCTTATAAAAAAAACATCAGACGTTCGGAGGAGGCTTAGTATAAACTGTAGGTCCCTCCATTTGTTGGAAAAACATTAAGACGCAAAACCAAAAGTTGGAGAAGAAGCTCGGCCGAAAATCGCTTCAGCGGTTAGAAAGCGCCAATTATACATACAGATGCCCTTTTGAGTGGCTTGTGCCCGTAAATCTCTAATCTGAAAATTCGGTATTTTCCCATACAATCCATTGGGTTGTCCTAAAAGAAGCCGGCGACTGGAAAAGAAAATAATATAATGAACTTTAATCAATTATAATTTCCATTTTTTTTGGATGACCTTAGGTCTTCATTCCGGCAACATCATTATTCCACTCTCATAGAACTTCTGGTCTTTATCTGAAAAAAACCGAAACAAGTGTGATTTTATAGCCTCGTTATTTTCAAAAGTTTTACCGTTTAATGAGTTCTGTAAATATCGAAACAAATGACAGTCTGACGGCGCAAAGTCAGGGTTATATGGTGGATTCAGCAATAGTTGCCAGTCAAGCTCACTCAGTTTTTGGCGAGTGACCACATATGTGTACGGTCTCACAGTGTCCTAGTGGAATAAGACACCTTTACCATTGACCACTTCTCCTTGATGGATGTATTCAATTTGTCCAGTTGTTCACAGTTCATATCCGAGTTAATCGTTTGGTTCCTTGGAAGTAGCTCAAAATTTACCATACCCTTCCAATGCCGCCACACTGGCAACATAATCTTCTTTTCGTGAATATCAACCTTTGAAATGGTTTGTGGCGTTTCATGATCGTTATCGTTTAACATTATTGTAAGCAATCCATTTTTCATCTTCAGTTATGATCTACCTCAAAAACGGATGATATTTATTATTAGAAACAATATAATTAAATTGTCACAAGCTGTTCACAAAAATTGTCAACGCCGTCTGGATGAAAAATAGCCGGTTTCTTTTTGGGCTACCAATAATTGCATTAATATTTTCAAACAGGTGCCTATTCCCCTAAATGACGTCTCCATCACTTGGCTTTGTACATTTCTTTATTTAACATATAATGTATCTTATTAATTATTTAAAATTACAATGGTTAAACAGGCGGTAACGTTGTTAAAATCTTTTCCGTTTGATATCCATATTGTAATATTACATTTATTCTATAAATTCATCCAAATTTCAATTTTCAAATTACATATGTACGTGTAGGTGGCAGCTCTACAGACTAGTAAATTTCATTATTTAACCTACTTGAATACAAACACAAAAATTGTCAAAATAAGCTCCGAAATGTGGCATAAGTTCAGTTGTAGACACATTTATATACAAGAATTGTTAAGGCCTCTTATTCGATTCTAGAAAGTACAAACCGTTTTCGTAATTGCAAAACTACGCAGAAAGTTTCCGGAAATGTTAATTTAAGCTGCTCGCACTGAATATTTTTCATCACTTTTCTTTCTTAAGTTGGTAGCACTGACCTTAATTACTATGTAAAAAATGAGCCCGATCAGTCAACCTGTTTGTTTGCAGCAGTTGTTTAAATCAGTCGGTCTCAGTTCCCTTTGCGAATTTTTTTTACGGCCTCAATCGAGTCGAAGTTGATTCCACGAAGTGGTAGCTTGAGTTCTGGAAACATAAAAATTCGCATTGGGCCAAATCCGGTGAATACAGTATGGTATAGAACGAGTTTTTGTCACAACTACAGCTCGGTGCGATGGTGCATAATCGTCATATAAGTTGGGCCACAATTCCGGACGTTTTATTCCCTAACCAATTTAAGTCACAATAAAAAAAAATAAAATTAATACACGAGGGGATTAACAAAAGTTCAATAAGTTGACCAGAAAAAAAATGTTTGTATTTATTCGTAGGTGCTATATCGGGGAAATATGGTGCTGGACGTATGTCTTCGATCCCAGAGATCGCCATGAAATTATTCCTTATTTCAAAAGTGTGGGAGGTCGCGTTGTCATGATGTAAAAATTAGCACCGCATATCCTCTTTCTTCCTGTTTTCCAACAAATTTTTGAAAACTTTTGGTAAGCACTCTTCGGTGCACCATTTTTCAGTTACCGTGTGGCCCTTCTTCAGTGGAATAGCAGCTACGATTTTAGTTCGGGTGAAGTAAACTGGCATCATTGCTTTTGCTGCTGATTTTTGTTGCTTAGACCTTACGGGTGGACTTGCTCTTGCTGCTTGGTTTCTAGATCGTACTTATAGAAACCCAGATTCGTGACCAGTAACGATTTTATAAAAGTTGCTGGACTGATCATTTTCGAATACGAAAATCTATCTAGCGTTCTCTCGGTACACTTTAGCCTATCGCTCTAAAATTTAAAAAGAAGACTATTGTAATAAAGTCATTTCAAAGGATTTGGTATTTTTAGTTTTACAGGATTATAAAGCAACTCACTAACCAAGGTATTGAGCAAATAGCGGCTAACTTAGTACACTTAATTGTTGTTGCTCATACATAGGTATCTCGTACCTTCAATTAGTACCAGGAGTGTTAGTTGAAAGTTGCCGATTTTTTCGAGAAAGAAAACACTTCATTTGCGGAGGAATCTCAAAATTTTTTTATTCAAAGTATTGACCATTGGTTTCTTCACATTTCGCCCATCTTTCAGGCAAATTATGGATACCATTCCAAACAAACTTTTTCTCTTTCGAGGCAAACCATTCGACGAGCCATTTTTCGACTTCTTTAAAATTAGCGACGCAGTGCTCACTGCTCTGCAAGAAAGTGTCCCATCGATGCGAAAAGGTGATAGTCGAAAGGGGCAAGGTCTGAAGAGTACGGCGGGTGCGATAATATTTCCCAATTAAGTGTTTTTAATGTGTCTTTCACCAGTTTAACCGACCGTTTCTCGATCAACGCATGATTCAAATTGATCATTTGTTGTCGGTAGCGATCCGTGTTCACTGTTTCACCAGGTTTTAACAACTCGTAGTACACCACACCACACTGGTCCCACCAAACACAGAGCATTGTCTTACGGCCAGAGCGATTTGGCCTTGCAGTCGATGGGCCAGCTTCACCAAGGGAAAGCCATGATTTTTTTCGCTTCGGGTTCTCAAAATAAATCCATTTTTCGTTCCCCGTAACAATTCGATGCAGAAAAGATTTCCTTTCGAATCGTTGAAGCAACATTTCACAAACGGTTTTTCGATTTTCCATTTGTCTATCGTTCAGCTGGTGTGGCCCCCTATTTTCCATACTTCTGGATCTTTCCCATGGCTTTTAAACGTTGGCAAATTGCTTCTCGAGTCACATGTAGTGTTTCTGACAATTTTTGTTGCGATTGGGTTGGATCAACATCCAATAACGCCTGCAATTCCTCGCCTTTGGACTTTTTCGCTGCACCAGGATGTTCATTGTCTGTCAAATCGAAATCTCCACTTTTAAATTGACGAAACCATATCTCGCATGTTCTATACACTGGAGTATGTTCACCATAAGTTTCTACCAGCAACCGGTGAGCTTCAGCTGCTTTTTTCTTTTGATGAAATAAGAAAAGCAACGAATGCCGCAAATGCGATTTACTTGGAACGAAACTCGACATATTCACTGAGGTAAACAAATATGACGCTATTATTGTATTTCGGCGGAATATGACTTGCGTATTTTTGTAGGTTAATGTCAATAGAAAAAAATTACATACATGCCAAATCATAGAAATTTATACATATTGCTAGCGACATCTACTAGTTAAACCGGCAACCTTCAACAAACACACCTGGTACATACATAGGTATTTCGTACCTTCAGTTAGTATATGGAACTACCAAACGCACCATTATGGTTAAACACCCAAATGTATGCAACATTTTTCATAAAAATGAATTCCGTAAGCAATTATGCTAATTGTGTTGTTATAAGCAGAAATTTATTGCCTTTTGTAAAGCTTATTTATATATGATTTTATGAAATAATATGATCAACTAAAAATTTCATTTTTTTCTTATGCCACAGCAAGTTATTCATTCGACATTTAAAATAAACAAAAAAAAAAAAAACAAATGGATACAAATTTCACTTTTAGTAAACATATGATTTTTATTACCTCTTACGATTTGCTATCTACGTATAGTAAATATTTCCTTTTTTTGCTGACTCTATGTTTGATTTTTCGCCTTATGCGCTTTTAATATTTATTCGCGCTGTGAGAGAAAAACAAAGAAATTTACATTTTTTCAAAGCCAAGAGGGAAACGGAATTTTATTACTGCATGCTCTTCTTTTTTTCTTTGTAATCTGGCGTTGGTTAGAGAATAAGCGCATATATAAGTGTGTATGTGTGTGCGTGTGTGAAATGGAGTTGATTGGTTTTGAGGGAAAGTGGCTACAAACAACTGGAGAGTGCAAATACGCGCACATACGTGTATGTGTGCGCAAGATAGACAAAAAAAAATCCCTATTCACACTCATACGTGTATTTCTGTTTGTTTGTTTGCATTCCAAATCTACCACCTTATGTTCCTGTGTTTCTCATCCGCAAAACAAAGTAATTTCATTTGTAATCCGCATATGTTGCATGTCCGCAAAGGAATTTTGATATTTTCATTTTCAACCATCTCACTCACCTACACTTTCGTTTGAACTTCAAGCCACAAAACAGTGAAATTTATTGTAATTTATTGCCAACATTGCAAATATATTTCAATATTTATTTGTTATTGCACTCAAATTCGTTGCCAATTTTAGGGTTTATTGAAAACCGAAGCAATCGCATTTTAGTTGGTCTTATTGTTTTCGCTATTTTCCTCTTGCCCCCAAACACTCAGCTGTTGCATGACGCAGGTGTAATTTGGTATTTCAAATTTATTTTAGCAACAGGAGCTTTCTCTTTTCTATGATGTGGTATTTTACTGTTTTAAATATAATCTAGCATTTTAGAAGTAATTGGTTTCTGTCTCAAGGTATCGTAGTTATTTATATGTAAGAAAAATCTCCCGTTCCTTTGGAAAGATCCATATATATCAGATTGTCAGTTTGTTTCTATGGTTCCTGGAAAGGGTAGTGGACTAGAAACCGATCTTTTCGTAAGAATCATATTATTAGTTCTTTTTGCTAGACTTTTTTTTCCGGAAGAGGATAGTTTTCATATTCATGGTTTGTTTTGCTTAAGGTTTTGGAGGATATGCTTTAATGGAATATATCCCAGAAATGGACCAGATACCTGGAATTATATCTCTAAGACTGCCACCCATTTCTCGGGCAACACCCGAAGGCCGAGACCAATGCTTGCCTTAAATACTTAACATTGTGACGACATGTACAAACCCTGCAATTCACCACCAATATTTGTGTCAACTTGCAAACTGATCTTTTGGCCGATGTATTCTAACGCCAGTTACTGGATAATGTCAATTAATTGGAACTCAGGAACTTCTGTAATATAGTAACGTGGAGTATCTCCAAAGATCCAAATCAGTTATAAGGTACATGAGTACAACGAGGAACGTAACAAAGAGGTGGAGAAGTCCTCTTTCCTCTTATCACTATCATTCCGTCCGATACTCTCTTTTAATTCAAGGGGCTACAGTTCCCTGTTCGACTGGCGTTCACAATTATTGTACTATCAACAAATCTCAAGTTCAATCTTTGGAGTTATGTAGTCTATATTTAGATACGGACTTCTTCACACATAAACTATTGTATGTTGCATGTTCTAGGGTTGGCAGACCAAATAACATTTTTATTTCCATGGCTAGGAGTAAAACCAAATATATAGTATACCCACAAGTATTGAGTATACTATATTATGATTGAGGAATATCCAATGTCTGCATTAATTCGTGCGGTTTTTTTCGAAAATTTTATTGTGAAAAAATTGTTATACATTTAATGCTCAAAGTATTCCCCATGGGAAGCTACGATGTTTGCCCATCTTTGTGGCAGTTTGTGGATCCCATCCCAAAAGAACTTCTCCGGCATGGAGGTCAAGAAAGAATCGAGCCAATTGCTGATACCCTGTTCTGAAGTGAAGCGTACTCCGGCATTTTGCATTGTTGTGAACAAGTGGTGGGGGTAAGCGCTATGTCTGGGCTATAAGGCGGGTAAAACTTCCCACCCACAGTTTTGCAAATTGTTTTTAACTGGCCTTGCAACATGTGGCCCAGCGTTGTCATGATGAAAATTTATTGATTCGTTTCTGGTCGCATATTCTGGTCGTTTTTCCGCGCTGGCCTATTTCAAACGAATCAATTGTTTTTTGTAGAGCTCCTCATTGATCGTCTGACCCGATTTCAATAGCTCATAATAGAGCACACCCTTGTGGTCCCACCAAATACATATCATAACCTTGGCACCATGGATATTCGGCTTTGCCGACGGCGCTTTGGGTATCATAATGAATCCATTTTTCATCGCCAGTGACAATCCGATGCAAAAATGACTTCTTTTGGTGGCGTTGAAGCAACATTTCCGACATACAGAATCGACGTTCGACGTCTTTTGGCTTTAATTCATAAGGCACCCAATTTCCGAGCTTCTGGATGAATCAGCGACGAGCAATGTAGCCAATTCTTTGCTTTGAAATTTCCGGGTCGTTCTCCGTCGTCTAAGTAGAAATTGCCACTTTAAACCGTGCAAACCACTTTTGGCATGCTCGTTCGGCTAAAGCATGGTCACCATAAACGTCCAGTAAAATACATTGGCTTTCGGTAGCACTTTTTTTTCATGTTAAAGTAATGAAGAAGAACTCCCCGCAAAAACACTTTATCTAGTACAAATTTTGACATTTTAAAATGAATGAAGCAAATTGTTGTTCACGCTAAAACAAATGAAATCTACTGAAAACGACGCGAAATGACAGTACTTTTGAAATGAATATAGCCACCGATGAACACGACGCGAAATAATATTAGTAGATACAATGAGTCTCTGCCACAGCCTAGTGCTGCTGGGTGTATCTTACTTACTTTACTGGTGCTTTCATCCGCGAACGCCAGCAGCTGTGCACTCTTGTACAAGATTGTACCTTCTCTCTTCAGCTTTCGTATTATTTTCTCCAGCATTAAATTAAAAAAGTTACACGATAAGGAATCATCCTTTCTGAAACCTCGTTTGGTATCAAACGGCATATCGTTTGGGATCATCGGAATCCTCGGAATGAGAACTTCCCCACCTTCGAATTTTCCTTTGAGTATCGTTTAGTAAATCACATTGATAGTCTATTTACTTACCAACAAACGCGTGCTGTAGCATAGTTTTGGTTGGTTTATATTTCGAAGCATGATTACTATGGAACCAACCTTTAGTCGTAAACTGCGCGGTGGTAAGCCAGGTATTCGTAGATCTAAAGAGTTCAAAAATTCAATTGGATTGTGGTGGTGGCTTCATTTTCATTTGTTACACAGTCAATAGATTTCAATGAATGCAGAATACCAATGATCTCATTCCGAATAATGTAGTTTAATTCATCTAAATCTTTCTTAAATATCTTTTTGTGCACCAGAAATTATCTTGTTGTGGGTCTATGAAGTTTGCTCGATGATTTTCCGTCTTCACATACAATTTCAAGACCGATATTTTTAGTGATAAATTTTTAATTTTGCGGTCAGTTGCTTTTTATTATAACACGTACCACGGTAATAGGATAAAACACTATGTACGTATCCTGGTACTAAGCTGTATACCCGCCCATCACTTTTCAGCCAAATCGGTTTAGCCGCTCTTGAGTTATAAATAGTGTAACTGACACTACTTTCTTTTATATATATATATATAGATTAATTCATATTTTTAATGATAACTCAAAACAGAAATTTACGTAAAAACTATTTATTTCTTTCATCTTCTGTTACATTCAATATTACATATATACACAAATATTTCTAAGCTTCAAAAAGGGTCTGCTCACAGTCGCCCTCCTGTCTTTGTACTGACCTTTTCATGGCGCTTCAGCGGATAAATATTTTCACAAATTTTTCTTAGGAAAATGCTATGAACCATTAAAATTTTTGAAATTATATCTAATGAATAAAATATGGCACACTTAAAATCAACTTTTAGGCACACTCAAACACACACAGAGCGACACACACTTTACGCAAGGATAACTTTCCCATTCAATTATAGCAATAATCATTAATTTATTCATGAGTCAGAAAAATGTGCTCGCCCCTCAATTTATTGTAACATTGACATTAAAAACGGAAAAGAAGAAAGTTTTTGATCCTGCCCGCAAATGCGCTGTGGAGGGAGTGTAGAAATTTAAGCTTGACTTATTCAATTAAAGATTCCATCCTTCTCCTACTCTCATTGCTTTCCACACACTTAATATCGTATTTATGTGGATATATTTATAGTTGGCATTTTATTTATTTAAATATGTGGGTATTCGAGATAATTATTGAGGTAAATAAAATGGTATGAATTTCAATTAATAACTGAATTGATTAATTTTTTTTATTAAAATATTCAATGAAAATCATATTCTGTGCACACTGGCTTTTGGCAGCTTGCCCAGACAGCGGTTGACTTGTGGCTTCATTCTGCCTTTTGAACGGTGCAGTGCAAAAAGACGACAAAAAGAGTTCGCACACATCTTCGGGTCCGACGAGGCATGGTCGCCGAATGAAATTTCCATCCCGTGATCGCATCTTGTTGGGTTAAACAACAATTTGATAGTAGCCCAGAGCTTGGTTGCCGTGAGGGGAGGGAGCAGGACCACTTGTTTTGCTTATGCTAGTGAACTTTACACCGAATCTTCTTAATGAGATCTCTAACGACGTATGAAGACATCTCTGGAAGCTAAAACTGCCTCTTGAGTGGAAAAATTTGGCTAATTTCCGTGAAAGTGGTGGAAGCAGACATAACTATTTTGCGGAATAAGTCTACACCTATTGTGGCAAAGATGGTGTGCGCGTTAAAGTCGCCCAAAACCAAATGGGTTTCGTCTCTATCGAAACGGTATTCAACTGGGCAACAAGTAATAGTAGGAGTGACAGTATAGATATGCCATGAAGTTCAAGGCTGTCACTCTGACGAATTATTTCTGCTGTTTGTCCCATGGACGACTCCACCATTCTTCAATTTCGGTTAAATACAACAAATGCATTGGCTGGAGTCATCTAAACACCTTCTCAGGCTTTAAGACGCAAAGAAAGTGGACCACGCGCTACGTAGTCCATGCTCATAGTGTTCCTCTGCCCCCGCCTACAACTGCAAAATAGCCATAGACTATCACCAACGTGTGGTTTCTCATACAGAGGCTTACACAGCAGCAATATACAAGAATCACATATTACTCCCTTACAACCCGTATTACGAACGTTCTATCGAGATAGACTGTACTGCTAGAATTCAATTATGACGGAGTCCAGGGTAGTGGACGATATAGTGGACTTCATGAGCTGGAAGGTTTGGTGCTCGTTCTGTTTAACACCGTGCGACGACATCGATGGCAGGGTTCGGGTCAACTCCACTCACCATCGACATATTATCATCGAACGGCAGTACTCGCCATTCACAATTGCGTTCCGACCTTCGTCGTCTTTGAAAAAGTATGATGCCGTCGGCCCATGTAACACACCAAACAGTTGCTTCTTCGAGATGAATTGGTAGCTCGTGTAATGCTTCTGGCTGCTTTTTACTCCAAATATGGTAATTTTGCTTATTCACGTATTCACTCAACCAGAAGTGAGTTTCTTCGCTGAACCCAATTCATCCAAATTTGCCAACGCTCTCATACCGAGTTCTGGCTGACTGCTCTCAGAAATCAGTCGTCCAAGTCGATTAGACAACTGTTTGTTAATCTTTTGTGAATGTGATTCCAGCTTCCAATCGTCCAAAATTCTATAAATAAACCAAAAATTTTGTTTAAATCAGTAATTTTAAAGTTCCCAGCTAAATTACAATTTTAAATAAAAAATTACTTATACGCCATGTAACGTACATACGTGTATATAACTGCTAGTAGACGCAATATACATACAACATGATACAATAATTTAAAGGTAGTTTAATTTTCTCTTCGCAGTCGGCTTCATAGCTATCTGACATTAAAAGTGTTTCGGCTTTCTCGTGCTACCCTCTCCACTTAAAAAAACTACCATTTTTAAATTTAAAATTTTTTTGAGAATTTTAATTTTTTTTTAATGTTTAAACGTTCAAAAATCACATGTAATACACATTGTATTTTTCATGCACTGATAGCGGACTTCATCTCGCGTATGCCTTTCATGGTTGTTGTAATCCAACTTTAGTAAATTGTAAGAAAGCATCAGAAAGGGAAGAGACTCACCCACCAAAATTTAAATCGAATTCAGTAAGATTACGAGTTGACTGGTTTTGCTATATTTACATCTCACAGTTTTAGAGGACACAGGCATTTGTTTTTTTTATAGGAGTGCAAATTCATTATAAAAATCTCATAATTACCATAAAAGTAGATTGAATTTTCAAACATATTTGAATCCAATCTAAGCGCTTAATATATTGATATTTGTCAGTTAGTTAAACAGCTTCCTCGATCACTTAACCCTGATCTCGTTATCATGTGTATGTTGGTTATGTGAAGAAAATTTCTCTCACCTTTCTATATGCTCAAACCACTTGGTGTATTTTATGAAGTTTACTGATGCCCAGAGATGCAAGTTCAGCCAAGCAATTGGAGAAGAAACTTCCGAGAAATCTATAACGGACTGCACTAAGAGGTAGACAGTAGCAGAAAAGTTGTTTGGAAAACGGCTAATCCTTCTACCATCAGTCACCACAACACAGTCTTCGACATTTATTATGCTTGTGGAGATCCTGTTTAGAGGGTATAAAGGCTTAGTTTTGTTCACTGCCATCAATTGCACGTGGTTTCACTCTCTTATTTGCTCCAGGCTCTTCTGGTGAAGGTTAGTCTTAAGAAATACATACTTAGCCGAGGAAAGAGGTATGTCTACGATATGTGCCGTGTTTACGGGAGTTATCTAGCTAATCCTTTTCTTACATCTGCTAGAAAAAATATTTTAATAATACGTGTTTTCAATGTCATAGCATCTGCTTAGAAAATAACCCCAAAAATAATTAAATAATCTACAAGTTGAAAATTTTATAAGTGGCAAGATGAAACACTTTTGAGCAAACACGTTTAATGCTAGAAATTTCGAAGTGAAACTACCTTATAGATTTTTTTATAATGATATACAATACGATTTTTATGAAACTTCTATAATAACAAAAAATAAATGAGCAAAGGAAGTTGGAAAAAAATTAACATAAGTACGAGGGTTTCCTTTTATATTTTGACAAAAGATGGTTTTTCTAAAATAATCTCCATTAAAAGCTATACACTTTCGCACACGTTTGAGTCAATAATCGAAGCACTTTTGCCACTCTGATTGAGGTATCTCCAAACATGCGGTCTAAACCCATCAACCAACACTTCAGGTGTCGAAAAATGTTCACGGCTTAGACCATTTTTTATAAAGGGTAAAAAAGAAGTAAATAGGTGCCTGGTAAAGGCACCTGGAGCCTCGTTTGGAACCGAGGCCTGAACAATTTTTGGCTGCGTCTCTGATTTTATCCAGCGTCATTTTACATAATCATTGAAGTTTTGCAGGTATGTCAAATTCAGACATAGCGGAGTAGTGGCAGTTCTTAACTGTGCTGTCCAAGGCAGTGATGGCGAATATCTAGTTAGTGGTTTATTTACCAGATTTAAAGCCACATTAATAAGGTCCCATCAGATTATTGACGGTAGGCTTTAGTCTTTCACACAATATGCTCGATGGGATGTTATATGCGAAATTTAGGACGCTAATATTGTACTATCATCGTCGTAGTTGGGTTGTGGACCAAGATTTTCATCATCATCTACCATACACCAATTATGTTCTAGACATAGGTTACCAGATTTCCATTTTGGTTTCTACATAAGTATGCTCCGGTCTTGTAACCTTCGTTATTCACCGTATCTTTTCGGGCGTTACCTTTTCGGCCAACTTCTCAACCCCTTCAAACTTACGCATTTCGTCCTCTTTCTTTTTTCGTCTACAAATATGTCTGGCTTCCCTTTCAGCTCTTGTTGTATATACCACTCTGGATGTGTTGTACTTGATCGCATGGTTGCCAGGTAGACAGCCTCTCCACTGCAGCTCAACATTCCTCATCGTACCATCTCTTTTCCTGGCACTACCGAAAACCGAAATGTTTACGGAGCGGCGGTACGTAAGAGATGCTGTTCCACAGTTCCCCTATAACGAGTTGCCGTTCAGTTTTCTCAGAAAGGAGGAGATCAAGCCGAGTAGAAAACCATTCGGCTGTCTGTTGGGATTGTTGAGGGCTTTCTTTGATACACAGAGGCGGGCATATATCTTCGCTGTGACAAGATAGTGATCTGACTCCATGTTAGGTCCTCGAAACGGATGCACATTTAGCACAAGGGAACATGTCTTCTAGCTTAATGGATTCTAGTGTGAAAATCTGATACTTCAGACAACCATAATTTGGGCCCGGCGAAGTCATTCATCCTCAGGTGGTTAGGGATATTTCATCATGGCGGCTGATATGCCAAAAATATCTCCTCTGTCCACCCTGGCGATTAAGTCACAAAGCAAACAACTTTCCTTACATAGTCTCATTCACCAACACTAGGGTTGTTAAATTGCGAAAGGTAAAAAGCAACCCTCGTAAAAGTGCGTTGGAGCATATATGCATTGCATTATAGGGATATGCAGATATGTATGACTAGCTTAGCTGAGATCACAAATTTCGTGCACAACTATTAAAAACAATAACAAATTCAGCAGTATTACAGCTGTAAAACTATTGTGCAAACAAAATGAAAGTTTTAATTGCATTTAATTTGAAAATTAAGCAAACTTACTCAGACATAGGTATATATTGTATGTACTAGTAAGATATTATATAATATTATTCTGACAATAACATTGAGAATATAACTGCAGGGTCACACTAATTAAACCAAAGTGAAAAATATTTTATTAAAGTAAACTGTAGATATAAACTATATATAAATATATGTATGTAAAAATATGTTTTATCCTTTATCCTCTGTTATTTCGTATATTATCATCACACGTATACGCCAATTTGCATGTAATTGAAACTGCATTTATTACATATTAATGCAACACTGTCTCGCCGTTGAGTGCATTTGCATGCCAAATTATATTGTTTGCTGAAAATATTTAATGGCAAGTGATAGTCCAAAAATAATGAAGAGTGGCTAAACTGAAATTGACACTCATAATTGAAATCACAGACAGCGCAGCGAAGCCGAATAAATGGACCATATTGAGGTATAGAGCTCGAATTTATTTTGTAATGAACCAGCTTTTATGAAATATCACAAAAAAATAATATTTATTTTTTTTTAACATAAGCAGGGTGTAGAGGGGTGTAATGGGGTATTGTCAAGCATCAACGTGAGTAATTACTGTGCAAGATGCAGCTACCAACTCGGGTGGAGCCTTGGAGTACGGCTAAAGGAGATGAAGCTCCGACATATTCGGTTTAAGAGTTCGCCGAAGTCTAATTGCAGCACTTAAGCGGGCATCGGCCTTTAAGCAAGCGGCTCGCTATATCGCAGGTTCTTTCCGCCCTACGGTTTTTGTAACGATATACATTAATTGAGATACATTGACATATTAATCAAATTTCAAAAAAAAAAAGTTTTAGCAAATTCGTTAAAACGGGCCAAGTTCAGGTTCAACTTTCACATAAGGTTAATATTGAAAAGTACTAAAATCGCGATAGTTCTGTAACTAAATGTGTAATCAAAGTCACAAATGAAATTGAAAAATATAAGGGTGGAACAAAAACTCCGGGTGAGCGTGGTACCAAAAACTTTTGGGTCAAGAATGTATCTAAAATATCACTGAGCAACTGTACCGAGTTCTATTATATTTAATGTTTGCCTCCTCACATATGCTGGCCTTGACTTAAGATCGACTATTTAAAACTTTAGGAAACTGAACCAAGCCAAGGTGCCGAAGGATAATCGAAAATTCCAACAGATCGGTGACCGAAAACCAGTGACAGTCCAGACTGCCCTGAACCCTAGACCGATCGCCTTTTATACTAAACAGCTACAGATTTACATGGGAAAAAGCTGAATGAATTTACTTAATTACTTAAAGCTCTCAGTGGATAGGTTTTTATACAGAAAAGCGAGTCAGGGGAATTAATGTTGGCGAAATGTGTATTAAAATCGTTTCAGAAAGATTTCAAAGGTTCGTGGATTTCAAAGTTTGTTCTGAATGAACACAATGAAAGGGGGCTCAAGTATTTAGATGATATTATTCTTTTATTATTTAATTTATGAACTTACCATATTATTGAATTTTTATGGAATTAATGGGGAAACCTTGATCTTGCTTCATCAATAAGAAGGCTAAAGTGAGTTCTAAACATCTCCCAAAAAATGCTAACATGGTGGATCCGTTGACAAACAAAACTACCTTGACATAGCTGGAATTTAGTATTTTAGTGAAAGCACCTGGTGTTTGGTATAAATATCAGCTAAGTCTAACAATCGCTTCAACCCAAACTAAGTCTCCCTGATATGTTTTCATATTTCAATTGATGGACTTCTGATGTGGCCATATATTCTTTTGAGAACTGAGAGTACCCGTCCATAGGGTTTCTTCTCTTAAGATAGACTAATATCAAATTTCCGTGGCTATATACCATGGACCAAATTACAAAAGCCAGATAGTGTCCCTTTCTCAGGAAAGAGCTCGGCTGTTTCTGAAGCTGTACCTAAAGTAATACTACATCTTAGACATTAACTCGTTTTCTGATCATAATTATACAAGTTTGTATGTAGCAACACCATATTTTGAACGACGTTGGAACACGCGAAAGACAACCTACTTAACTCGAGCTTAAAGTTTTTCCCTCTTGCTGATTGATCCGACGACTCGATCGAATTTTATTCTCTAATACAATTAATATTTTGTTTAATGGTATCTTTCATTAAATAAGTTACATATATACGAGTATATGTACGTGTATATGTATTTATAATTGCAGCATTATAATCGCTGAAGATGATTTCGACTGTGCTCCTCTTACAATTCGTGTTGTGTGTCTTAACATTTTTCCAACAACTGGGGCGGGGACTTCAGACGGGTTGAAATTCTCTTGATGGTCGTCAGCAATTAACAGTTTTTTCCATACCCCTGCAGGTTGGGGGCTCAAGAATTTACCCGCGGTAAGGCATGCCTCTCGTAGAAGGCGACCCGCGACAGTCGGGTTTTTATAACAGAACAAAGGATTTTTATCGGGCCAAGGACTGTCACCACCGCAATACTCCTCGAAAACCAAGTCAAGGAATATTTTTAGGTTAGAATAATAACGACAACACCTCCAAGTGCCAAGTTTATTAAGAAAAAAATTCAATTTTATAATATTTTAATTTCCGCAAAAATTTGATACTGCGAAAGGAACATTAACAACAACTCTGCCTTCATTATCATTTAACGGTAAATAAAAATTTAGCAATAAGCTGGACAACAAAAAATATCGTTGTAGCCGAAAATCGCACTACTGAATTCGATTTCTGAGAGTAAATGCAATATTGTTGAATTAATGTGTCTCTCCTGTCCAGTTTTTTTATTAACTGCTCTTCTTTTTATCACCGGAATTCACCGGTACGGTTAATACTGTGGAAAATTTAAAAAATAAAAAATAAGTGAAAAGGGTTATCAATTTCGTAGCTAAAAAAAAAAACAGGGTTGTATTTTGACATCTGTCAAACTTAAGTGTCAAACCAAACATGTTTTGTTTTTAACTAAAACAAAAAAAAAACAGGTATTTATGAAAAAAGAACGCTTTACAAACCTCTTACAAAAATGATGATTCAAATCTGGCCACGTTTTGTGCTTTAAGAGGCCTTTGCTTCATCGTTCTGCTCGTTCCCCCTAAAATATCGTAAATGAAAAGTGTTGCAGAAAATCTGAATGTGTCTACTTCTCAACGTTCTCAAGAGCATAATGGCATATTTTGCACTTAGACTTACACCTACATCCATATGAAGTTCAGTTCACATAACAATGGAACATATCCAATGGTGTCATACGTCGATCGGGTGCTTGAACAACAAGCAGGGGATGGCGTTTTTTCGATCCAAATTTTCTTTATCATCGAGGGTAACTCTTTCCTGGAGGATACGTAAATAAGAAAAATTGTCGCATTTGGTGTTCAAAGACTCCTGAAATAATTGAAGAGAGGTCACTGTACTCAAAAAAAAAAAAAAAAATAAATAAATAAAAATAAAAAAATCCGACTTGATGCGCTCCTTGGCCAGGAGGTGTGATTGGACTTTACTTTTTTCAAAACGACAACGGTGAAACAAACTGCCACATGAATGAATGATAAAGTGTTTCACATATAATGCCAAGGCTCAAACTCTATAATACTATTTACATTTATTTTCAATACCGAAATATGGATAGCCCTGTACATATATAATTTCTTAAATTTTTATTTGTAAAATTTTCGATGACTTGCACATTGTAGCAGAAATGCCAACAACTTTTCAATAATTAACACCAATTCCCTTTTTACGTTGGTAAGTAGCAATCAGTAGTAGTGCTGCGTATATCATGTTGATATAATGTAATGTAATAACAATACATACTTACATACAAACTTATAGATAAGCATATAAAACAACATTGTTACCAGCCATCAGAGTCACATACACTTTTAGCTTTCGGCGTCGCCGGTTACGGCGGCAATGTCAATTTATATTTGTATTTATACATATATATTTTTTTTAATAACAACACATAACGAATATTGTCATGGCAACTTCAAAAGATTGAACACATCAATTTCCGTTTTCAGATTTTTTCAATTTATTTTATTAAATGTATGAGTAAGTAGGTAAATTTTTGTTTTTGTGTACTTAACGTGTTTTGGTTTTATGCGCGGTTTCGGGTTCTGTATAGCAGTTAAAAGAACAAAAATGAGTTTTGTCTTATATTCAGCTGAGAGCCTTCGCCTAAGACTAAGGCTAAATAAAAGTGTTTCTGTTATTTAGGTACATATGTACATACATTCACATCTCTTCGATATTCCGGATGTCTGCCGTTGTAGTATGGCACTGCCGGCGAGTCATGTTGATTACCATCACATCCGGTGAAAAAATGAAAACTCGTCACTATTTAGCGGAATTTACTCATAAATTAACAAACACTTAAAGAAATGTCAAGCTCGACTCTTTTTTTTGCTTTTCTGTATTAAATTGAAAGTTTTATTTGCAATACCTGGTATTATCCGATTTATGTCAAATAATCACAGTTTTGCTCGCTACCTTTTTGTAGTTTTAAAAGTAATGTCAATATGCTCCTCTCGTGGAAACAATTTTCCCTATTGGCCAAAAAAAAACAATCGATTTTCAGGAGATCAAATCTACAGATAGGAATAGATGGTGTTGTAGCGGCTAGCTAACCCAGCTTAGGGCAGGCTTTGTCAACCTAAGTCGCCGAGGTCATCTAAAGGGAGGTCCAGGAAACGTGCTGTTTCGACGGGATTAAACCAAAGGGACAGGGGGGTTAGATGAGTCGGTTTAAGGGGGCATGTGAAGAGGTAGTTAGTGTCGTGCGGAGACTCTCCACATTGCCCAGGGCATACGTTGGGTATGCTGGGGTCGAGTCTGGATAGGTAGGAATTTTATCTACTACAATATCCCGATCTACACGTAAGTTGTGTAAGGGTCACGCGGGTCTCTCGGGGCAGTTCGAGCTCGTTGTCTGCTATAGGTGGTGGTTTTACTCCGAGTACGCCATTCACGGGAAGGGAGTTTTTGAAGGTGTTAACTGACTCCTGATGAATGGCGTTCAGTGCGAGTCGGTACGCCATCCTGTCCAGCGGTTGTTGCACGTGTTGCTGGATGGTGCTCTTTAAGTCGAGTACTCCCTTCCTGATGTGCCTAGGTGGAGGTTCAGCTTCAATAAGGTGCCTAGTGGGGTATTCCCTACGATAGCATTCCAATAGGAATGGCTTGCACAGCAAAGCATTATGCTCCTTAACTCGTAGCATAGATGTTTCGCTGTGCAAGTGATGCTCCGGCGACATCCGCAGTTGCATCCGCCTAAGGGCGGTGTTCTGGCATGCCTGTAATTTCCTCAACTGCGTCTCGTTCGTCCCCGGCGCACAGATCGATGCAGCATAGTTTACTACCGGCCAGCCAATTGGTAGCCCATGACCCACCTCTGCAACCCCGGCGGTAATGAGGATTCCTCAATGTCGCTGAGTAGCACTGAATGATTGACTGTGTCAAAAGCTTTTGACAGATCCAGTGCTACCAGGACAGTTCTCGCGCAGGGTCGGTTTTGGTTCAGACCATTGACTATCTGGGTGTTAATGGCGTTAAGTGCTGTTGTGGTACTGTGCACTTTCCGGAAGCCATGCTGGTGTGCTGCTGGACGCAGATGGTAAGTAAAAGTCGGAAGCAACAAGGCCTCAAGCGTCTAGGAACAGATGGTATAATCACTTGGTGCGAGGTCTAGACTATAAGGTGGATCGATCAGTTTTGTGTATCCAGACTTTTTAAAGTGGCTCCAAACTGTTTTTTGTGGAATGCCTAGCTGTTGGGTAATCAATTTAGTCCTCATATTATGGTCAGACTCGAAGGTTTCCATTATTTTACCGGAAAGAAATCGTCGAAAATAAAATTGTGTTTGATTGACTGTTACAGTTTCAGAAATATAAACACCATTCAGATTTTTAGCTGCCTGACTAGCGCTTCGCCTTTATCGTAGAAGAAAAATTGACATGCACTCAACACTAAGTTAAATACTCAGCACTTCTCCTAGTATCTTGTTTAGTACAAAATGTCATTTTTCTAATGTCATCTAGCGTAATCCATAGGCACTTATAGTACGCAAGATAGAGATAACTAAATTCATCCATTTCAAAAATAATGTATTTTTTGTTACTAGACCAATAGAATGGCACTGTATATTATGGCTCTGTGGGTTTTTAATAAGTGGCAGTCAGCAACATAAATACAATTTTTGCCTTTGAGAAATGCTTAGGTGATAAAGTTACTTTGCCTAAAAATAACAACCTTTATCACTCGACTATTGCGACCGTATAGTGTCGCAGTAGCCGCAAGAATACATGCTGTGATGCCCGCATTTAACAAGCGAATAGATTAATGCTTACAAACTTGATAGAAAAGCGCTTAATACAAGGTCTGGCACACGAAGTGTAACCCATTAAAAAGGCCATAAATACAGTTTGAAAAATTACTTTTAATCAAATCAAACTACAAAATGTGTAAAAATAATACAAAATTCGGATAAAATTTACTTTTGTGCGATGTGACCACCTTTTGCCACACTAAGTGTTGCCAGGTGCAATCTGACATTTCCATTGGAAAGTTTGACATTTTTTAGCATAACTTCACTCAGAACGTTTTGTCATTTAATTGTGAATTGTTTTATTTACAGGGAATTAAAAAATTCATATCGGCCAAAAAATGGAATTAACTCGTGAACATTTTCGTGCGATCATTTTTCACAACTTTCGACGTGGATTATCACGACAAGAGTGCATCGATGAACTAAAATCTTTGTATGGCTATGAAGCACCATCTTATAGCACCGTTGTGCCAGAAAACATCGATGCCGTACGTGAACTGATAATGCAAGACCGTCATGTAACATACCTTCAGATAGAGGCATGCCTATGCATTTCTCCCACCAGCATACATTCGATATTGCATGAACACCTGGCCGTAAAAAATGGTTTGTTCTCGTTGGATCCCGCACAATTTGACAATCGCTCAAAAAAAGGCTCGTGTGGATTGGTGTAAGGAAATGCTGAAAAAATATGATCGCGGTGCCTCAAAACACGTTTATAAGATCGTCACAGGTGACGAATCATAGATCTATGCGTATGAGCCCGAAACAAAACAGCAATCGACCGTGTGGGTCTTCCAAGACGAGCCAAATCCAAAAAAAAAAAAAAAAACATTTTCGTTGATAAATATTCGTATTTTCATTATTAGGCCAGAAATATATATAGCAGCCTACGTATCTGGTAATTCAGACCTTTCTCTCCAAAATATTCCAAAGAGAATAATCCATCTGATTAGCGACTGGTCAATTCGAGAGCCATTGTGTGGACGTTATGAAGCTCGGAACGTTCTTTTTCAGCCATTCTTGGTTCACTCGAGCTTTATGAGATGGCGCCGAGTCCTACTGAAATGTCCATGATGTGCCACCAAAATGTTTTTTCTGCTCACGGCTTCAAAGCAACATACAGAATAGGCTCGATGAAAATGATTGGAGATCACCCATAGGATTACAGCGTCCCAAACTATTATCTGTGGCGGATGTTGCCTCCTGGTGGCCAAACGATGACTCAAATGCTTGTATGAACGGTCGGTCAAGTAAATTCTATCGTTTTGAGCGTTTACGGATTGCTCAACTTTAAAAAATTTTCTCGTCAGAAAACAAAATGTTTGGAAGTTGATCACTTACGGCTAAGCGAAGAAACTACTTCGCTCTCTCATGTCTGCTTAGGTGTGAGATCATGCGCCTTTTGGATCTTATAAGGCTTGACCTTAAGATCATTTTTCAGTATGCGGCGGATGCTGTGGTCAGATATATTCAGTTCTTTCGTCATTTGATGGGCACTTCGTCGAAGACTTTGCTCAAGTCTCTGCTTCACTTTTTGAACCATCTCATGTAACGGTGCATCCTTTTAATGGCCACATGGCGATGAATGAAAAATTTTTTCACCCTGTAGAAAAGCGGCTAAATTTTTAAAAATACATACACACGAATAATAATTAAAACGCCAATCGAGAAGAAAATAAAGCACAATCGTTGTGTGCTAAAAAAAATTCCAAATGGTGGGTGGCCCCTGAATTAAAAGTTGAAAATATGAGATGTAAAGTAGATAATTAATTAATTAATAAATTTGATATTTTGAGTGTCTTCGGTTAATTCGGCTCTTTTGGAAAACTTAAGAGAAAAGAATGGTTCTTTTTTTTTATAATGAACAGTTTTTAAGTGATTTTAGGGAAACCGTTACTTTGAAGATTATTTTCTGCAAATAATTTTTGTTAGATTAAGCTCGTTGTCGAATGTTCATACCTTCGATTACTTACGTTTCATTTAATTAATAATATAAGATTTATATTTTTATTTTAGAATTGTTTTAATTAAATTAGTAAGTTGAAAGAAATACATAATTTTGAAGGCTTTTAAAGCTGTAAAATCTACACAGCAGAAATGATTGAGTTTAATTTCGGAATCGGAACTTTTCACTAACTTTTATGTCAAGCAGCGCCAGGAAATTGTTGGCATAAGTTTAAGATACCATGCCACATAAGCAGGCCCTTGTTTCTTCTCCATGGAATGTCTCAGACTGTCTTTGAAAGTACCTTACACATTCAATTAAATATGCACACTCTCATTAAAAACTTGAAGTCATTAATAAACATCCCTATGCCATTCACTTATGTAATATTTGGGAAACGTCACATAGCATACCATATGTACAATATATGTTAAGGTGAGCCAAAAAACTCACCTATTGCTTTACATAGAACATTGCCATTCAGTTGGGTTATCATGCATATCGTGGGATGTGTTATTTATTATGCTCTAATGAACCTATTGAAATTATCAGATAGCAAACACAGGATATTGCTGATCGACCACTGAAAATGGTCAGACAGTTGTTCAAATGGCTGACATTGAATCTGATTTTTAGAACAAAATTTTTCTAACGACGATGACCATTTCTTTTGGGTAACTGAAAATCTTTTCGAGTACTATTGCCATACCTAAAACTGGAAAACAAAACGAAACTGTTCATAGAGTTCAAATTGACCGACCCACCAGATATCCAGTTTTAACCTCCTCTGACAACTTTTTGTGGGATTATTTCAAAAGCAAAAAAGTATTGCCTGCCAACAATCCTCGGACTTTTGAAGAGCTCAAGGCAAGCACTCGTGCCGAAATTATTGCTATGCTGCTCGATATGCCCGAAAATCTAAGAACTGGACATAATATTAGATTTTTGGAAAAAAATAACGGCTACATTTCTTCACAAGATTCTTCATTAAAAAGCAACAAATTTCATATTAAATTTCACACTGAACAGTTTTCGTTCTTTAGCGTCAATTGGTAATACCAAGTACAGACATACCCTTCTGTACCAGGGTATTCCAATGGAGTGAAGGTCTTCAAATCGGCAGTATTCTTATTTATCCGGATCACATGATTTAGTTAGAGTAGCCACTGTTTATTCATTCGCTGAACTATGTCAATGTCGCGGTATATCTCGTACAGCTCATCATTCCATTCATCATTCCCAGCAATGAAACGAGAAAGCAAGAGTATAAAGGTCATTCTAGCACTAATGGAGTCCAAAAGGCTACACTCTTACCCACCTACCTATATTCAGGTTCATTACTTTTCTCTTTTTCTACCCCACAATATGGAAAATTTTGCGAAAGCAATGAACTGAAAGAGGTGAAAACATTTTAAAATATAGATGGTAGCGCAAAACTTACAAGTACGACCAGCACTTGGAGAATTTTATTTATTTATTTATTTGTATGAAAAATAATTATGAATAATTACATTACATTAAAAGCAACTAGGACCTGGGGCTATCGGTCTCATTCAGAGAATTAGCGCTGGCAAGTTTGATGAAGTTCAACGAAGCCCATTTTCGGTTGGATGGCTACGTGAGGAAGTAAAATTGGCGTGTTAGGGGAGCAACCCGAAGATTTTGTAAGTAAGTACCAATGCGTTCTGGAAAAGCCATTGTTTGGTGAGGCTACGGAGCAGCGGCATCATTGGGTAATACTTTTTCAAAGATGGAATGATTAAAGATTTTATTTTACCAAAACTGGAAGAACTCGAAAAATCAAAAACTTACTTCTTTTTCATCCCGAATAGAAAGAGCAAATTGGTCTTCAGATCCACGAATAACTTTAGCGGAACAGCCACAAAGCGACTCTCCTAAGTATTATCACATTAGGTGTTTCTTTTGGCACAAATGAGCCTAATATTAATAGTATTAATTGTTGACAAAAAAAAAAAAAAAAAAAAAAAAAAAAAAAAAAAGTTCTACTACTAACAGCCACATAAAAGTAAAATATTAAACAATATTATATTTTCAACATTTGCTGTTCAACACAAGTTTCAGTGGAAATGGAGGAGAAGAAAACGAGGAAATAACGATCGCAGTGGGAGCGTAAAGTAGAGGCAAACGTCAAGATGCCATATGAAATTCCCCATAGATTAACTCAAAGAAACTTCGGAAATGTACAGTTGATGTTTAATGTGTGTCATAATAACGAAAAATGCTCGTAAAAATAAGAAACTGACAAATGTAATGGTGTATGTGTGCTTTGAGACAAAGTGTTAAGGTAAAGCTAAAGATAAAATTCCGAAAGTATAGTAGTCAACTCTATGGTTAGGCAGAAAATTACGTTTGGGACATGATTACTTAGCACTTGCTGTAGTACGTGTGGAATTCTGAATGTGTGCTGAATGTATGTTTGTGTCTGTGTGTGTGGGTTAAATAATGTTCACCTGTAGGAGTTATATGTAATTTAAACTACAATACATATGTGGGGCATGCACATAACATACATATGCATACATATGTTAGTTAATATTTATATACATAGGCACATATATGTACATATATCTCCATATGTATACATATATACACGCACTACTCGAAACGGAAATTGACATTAATACTAAATGAGCCTGTGTCGTTTGTGACTTCCTTAGTTGGTTGGTTAACTTCTTGGCTTGTCGAAGTGTCTGCACTGCTACGGCTTTGGTTAGGCAATAAAAGTGCTAGGTATAAGTATACGTGTATTTACTTACATATGTACATACATATGTACTTACAAGTAGCGCGTATTTATTTACGTTTACATAAATATAAAATATTTATAGTTTTTCGGCTGCTTGAATTGTGTTTGTTCAACTTTTACTTTAATTTCCCCATGGAAATGCAAATTTTCCAACTTAAATTAATCTAAGTAATAGATACATATATGTATGTATGTTTCAGTACATAATAAACAGCTAAATTTATACAATGTATATTTATTTTAAAAGATTATTTTCTATTTTATGATTTTTCGAGCAAAGTGATCGATCGCCTTGCAACTAATTCCATCTAACAGTTTAAGGCTTGCTTTGTACCGATTTTCAAATTTTTAAATGGAGCATTTAAATCACCCGAGCTAGATGTTATCTTCTCTGCTGAACTACAGAGGGCTGAGGACTTCTTTTCCCCACTTCTATGCAAAATTTACAAAGCCTCTCTGTGTGAAGGATACATCCCCAAGCTTGGACAAGGGTCAAAGTAATTTTTATCCCAAAAGGAGGAAGAGCCCAGCAGGGTCAACCACCTAAGGTTTTTCGGCCCATTACCTCTTTCCTGCTAAACAATCTTTGAAAGGCTACTAGACAGCTATGTACACCTAAATCTACCCCCAGTCAGGGTCTCGAGGAGGCAATATGCCTACTCTAAAGATAAGTATGTCGATACAGTCCTACTTATCCTTGCCTTGAGTAAGTGTAGTATATGCTTGGTATCTTCCTCGACATTGTGGGGACGTTCAACAACGTTTTAGAGGCTCTTCAAGAAATAGATCTTCTACAACAGCCCATAGTTAATCTCGTAGAGTCTCTTCTGAACAACAGGATCATCTTCACAGAGGTGGGCAGCATCAGCATCACCAGACACACAAACAAGAGGTACCCCTCAAGGAGGAATTTTATAGCAACTGCTGTGCTGCTTAACAGCGAACACGTTGATTAGAAAACTGCACAACACAGGCTGTGGTGTGGTGTCATATGCTGACGACTTTGCCCTAACAGCGACTGGCAAAGATCTACAAGCATTAAGCGATCTGATCTATACATAGTTGGGAACTGGTGTAAGTATAGTGGACTGGATATCGACCCAGATAGAAATGAAAACCAGGAGATACAAACCGCATCTTTTTAATCCACCTAAGCTAAAAACGGCGTTAGGAAAAATATTGGGTCAAGGACCGAGTATCGTGTATTGGAGTATTGGATCTATACATCGGTAGTTAGACCAATCCTTTTCTACGGAGTCACCGTTTGGTGGCCGGCACTCGACAAAATTACCTTCAGAAGCAAATTAGGGAGAATTGCAGTAAACGAGACACAAAAATATTATCTCTTCCAGAAGTGCCGAAATAGCTGGACTGCACCACCTCCAGTATGGGCTTCGGCAATCTTATCTCCATAGAAACCCCAAACAGTTATGAGCGGGAAACTACAAACGCCTACGATCAGAGAGCCATAGCTATCTTTACAGACGGCTCATAGCTCGATAGAAACTCGACTGGGGAATTTATTCTCCGCTCTTACTAAATATAAGCATTAGACAGCCACACAACTGCAGCGTCTTCCAAACGGAACTCTTTGCAATCGGGGAAGCCCGCGAGAGCTTGCTCAAATTTACGGCAGCAGGACAATCGGCTACAATAAAATCTGACAGTCAAGCTGCTATCAAGTCTCTACAGTGTAACAGTATCAAGTCTAAAGTGGCTATGAAATTTAGAAATAAACTTAACAAAGTTTCAATTAAATGTAATTCTGCCGTAGTCTGGGTACCTGGGTATGGTGACGTCTCAGGCAATTGCATTGCAGACGAAATAGCGAGGGAAGGAACCCCTCTACCCACAATAACACATGCACATGATACTGGTTTACCTCTGTACACGGCAAAGTATATACTTAAACTAGTCTTTGCCAGGGAAGCAAACACAAGATGGTTGAAGGAGATCACGTGAAACGCGACCAGATAGCTATGGCCAAAGTTGGACGAGAAAAAAATCAAAATATCTTATCCTTCTAGATCGGTTCTCCATTAGCATAACAACAGGCATAATAGCAGGCCATTGTTTAATGGGGTTTCACGGAAAAAGAATGTAATATCACTCTATTGATTTTTGCCGCAGCTGTAGGGACGAAAAAGAGGAGGAGTGTATTGAACACTACCCCTGTCACTATCAAGCCTTCAGATCTGCTCGACACAATTTCCCCGGAAAACATTTCTTCGACTTTATAAGGCACACGAAATAGCTCGATTATTTGAGAAGGTAAAAACAGGAACCTCATATCAGTATCACAATTGACCTATTGGCCAAAGTGCACTGGTAGTGACCAGCAGCCGCATCAACTAAACCCAACCAATTTGTGGTATTACGTCTTGATATTTTTCTCACAAATGTAGGGACCTACAATTTATACTAAGGTGCCTCCGAGCGGCCGTCGGATTATTATGAGAAATCTTTATTCCATGTCAGAAATACAATCAGAGTGTTTGACATTTCCTGCCGAGGGGCGACGGCAATTAGAAAATTTAACTTAATTTTTATTTAAATTAATTTTCTATAACTTATGTTGGCTTATATGTTGGCCAAATCAGAACTCGAACCCTCACTTTTCGAATATCAAAATGCAATGCCAACCACTCGGCTATAATGACCGGCAAGGAGGACCGCGTAACGAATATAATAGATACATATGTATAATTCAAAGATTCCAATCGAAAATGTTAAGAATAATAACGACCGCCCCATGGTAAAGATCTAAATATACGGAGCATCAAAAAACATAGCAAAACTGCACAGTCATCTCAACACTTCGGCTAACACCTTGGCTTCCACAACAGGTCAATGAGCGGAATGTGTATATTTCTCGACGTCTTCCATACCTGAGACTTTCTAATGGTATATTATGGCGTATTTTGCACATGGACTTAAACCTACAACCACATAGAGCCCAGCTCACGCAACAACTGAAACGTACTGACCAATCACAACGAACTACAAACGTTCATTTGATTGGGTGCTCGAACAACTTACAGTAGACGACGATTTTTAGATTTTTTCAGCCATTTTTTCAGACTTTCATAATGTATGAAGCAAGCAAATTTCTGTAAAAATGAAAATTGAAAACTCAATACATAACGAAATTTCGACAAAGTTGCGTAGGACATTTGAACGAATTGAAGTTCAGCCTTGTTTTTTAGGCATACAGTGGAAAAAAAATTAAAAATTAAGCACACTTGAATATAAAGGTCATAAAAAATAAATTTTTTTTGTGTATTTTTGATCTAAAATACTCTAAAGTAATTTCAAACAGTGCAGTGAAATAAATACTAAAATTTCAAGTAGTAAACTCGCGCATTCCCTGACCATTTTGATATTTTTTCAAATTTTTTCGTGTTTCCCTACCGAATTCGTGTCGAGTTGAGACCTCTTGGTCTTATCTAAATGTATGTACCATAAGTATATAATTTGGTTAGTGCTCTTTTCTAATTACTTAACGGTTGCAAATAAATTGATAAATATGATACGAAAGTTATTTATCAATTTCGTAGAATCTTCATTGATTTTATCAATCAATTTGTTTAGTATAAAAGTGAGTGAATTTCGCAAGTTCTGATATAGTTCAAAAGCACGCCTCAAAGGCATAATATTTATTTGGAATAAGAGAAAAGCAGTGAGAAAGGTGTCTTGTGTTTGAACTTAGTAGCATGTTTAAAATTTTTAGTAAGTTCTTCGAATACACAAGCACATGTACATATAAATTTTAAGGAAAAAATTAAAAAAAAAATAACAAATAATAATTCTTTTCTCTGTTTTCAGTCTTCACCAGCGCCTTGTTGGCTGTAATAGCCACAATAAATGCTGCCAGCTTAAATCCAGCTGCACGTGCAGCCGATAATGCCTTATATAGTCGATATGTGTGCCGCAACAGACCGAATGGATTTAAGGTTATGGTACCCGGTAGTTGTTCCAGCTACTATCAGTGTCATGATGGTGCAAGTGTGAAAGTGGATTGTCCTGCCTATTATGATGGTGTGAAGAATATTTGTGTTGATCGCAATCCGGGCTGTATTGAGGATCTCGCTATGTATCCTGCAGCAGCAGTAAAAGCTGTTTCAAATAATCCATGCTCAGGTAAAGTGAGTGGTTATGTTGTGGGTCAAAATCAAGCTCAATGGTATCAGTGTAGTGATAGTAATGTGATAAGTTCGGGTGTTTGCCCAAGTGGACAAGAGTACAATTTGGTTTTATTGCAATGTGATGTTAAGTCATCATGTGGTGGAGATGATCAGCCACCTTGTCAGGGACAAACAACAACACCCCCTCCTTGCACAACTACAACTACGCCTTGTACAACTACAACTACGCCTTGCACAACGACAACTACGCCTTGCACAACTACAACTACGCCTTGCACAACTACAACTACGCCTTGTACAACTACAACTACGCCTTGTACAACTACAACTACGCCTTGCACAACTACAACTACGCCTTGTACAACTACAACAACTCCTTGCACAACTACAACAACTCCTTGCGCACCTACACCAACCCCAACACCAACGAAAACTGTAACACCAACACCAACGCCAACCAAAACAGTAACACCAACACCAACGCCAACCAAAACTGTAACACCAACACCAACCCCAACTAAAACAGTAACACCAACACCAACGCCTTGCACCAATACACCAACACCAACACCAACCAAAACTGTAACACCAACACCAACTCAAACAGTAACACCAACACCAACGCCTTGCACCAATACACCAACACCAACCAAAACTGTAACACCAACACCAACACCAACCAAAACTGTAACACCAACACCAACTCAAACAGTAACACCAACACCAACGCCTTGCACAAATACACCAACACCAACACCAACCAAAACTGTAACACCAACACCAACACCAACCAAAACTGTAACACCAACACCAACTCAAACAGTAACACCAACACCAACCCCAACTAAAACAGTAACACCAACACCAACGCCTTGCACCAATACACCCACACCAACACCCACCAAAACTGTAACACCAACACCAACACCAACCAAAACTGTAACACCAACACCAACTCAGACAGTAACACCAACACCAACGCCTTGCACCAATACACCAACGCCAACACCAACACCAACACCAACACCCACACCCACACCAACACCCACACCAACACCAACTACGCCAACAACAACTCCTTGCGCAACTATACCAACACCAACACCCACACCAACACCAACACCCACACCTACACCAACTACGCCAACAACAACTCCTTGCGCAACTATACCAACACCAACACCCACACCAACACCAACTCCAACTCCAACGCCAACACCAACTCCAACACCAACACCAACACCCACACCAACACCAACACCCACACCAACACCAACACCCACACCTACACCAACTTCGCCAACAACAACTCCTTGCGCAACTATACCAACACCAACTCCAACTCCAACGCCAACACCCACACCAACACCAACACCCACACCTACACCAACTTCGCCAACAACAACTCCTTGCGCAACTATACCAACACCAACGCCAACACCAACACCAACACCCACACCAACACCAACACCAACTCCAACTCCAACTCCAACGCCAACACCAACACCAACTCCAACACCAACGCCAACACCAACACCAACTACGCCAACAACAACTCCTTGCCCAACTCCAACACCAACGCCAACTCCAACACCAACGCCAACACCAACACCGACGCCAACACCAACTCCAACGCCAACACCAACACCAACACCAACTACGCCAACAACAACTCCTTGCCCAACTCCAACACCAACGCCAACTCCAACACCAACGCCAACACCAACACCGACGCCAACACCAACTCCAACGCCAACACCAACACCAACACCAACTACGCCAACAACAACTCCTTGCCCAACTCCAACACCAACGCCAACACCAACGCCAACACCAACACCAACGCCAACACCAACACCAACTCCTTGCACAACAACTCCCGCTCCTTGCACAACAACACCCGCTCCGTGCACACCACCACCCCCAGTGTGCCCATCGTCGGTTCAAGTCAGTAACCAAGCACCAGCACCCTCTTATAGCAAACCGATAGTCCAATCTTTGAGTCCGAATACATTTGTCCGTCCTGCTCAACAATCGTCCAGCAATATGTTAGTATTACCACCGCAATCACATGAATCCAATATGGATCTGTATATGCGGTATGTATGCAAAGGTAAACCTAACGGTTTCATGCTACCATCGCTGCGAAGCTGCAACGAGTACTTCATTTGCCGTAACGAAGAATCACTCAAAGTCAGCTGTGGCGACAAGTTTTTCAACTCATTGAAGGGACTATGTGATTTGCCTGAGAATACCGGTTGCATTCAACCGTATCAGAAAAGAAATTAAAATTTCGGAAATACGATAATTTTATCATCAACAAATGAACTGAACTAAATGGAAATGCACATGAAGCAAGAGACGAAATATAGGATTTGGGAAACGATAAAATGCCTTTTTGAAGTATATAATGAAAATAATTTAAGAATTATTTCGATATCATAAACATACACATTTATAAATGTATGTAAATGTGTATGATTGTGATTTATGGAAATGTATGCAGATTTTAAATGCAATAAATATATATGTATATGAGCATCTCATTCATAAGAATGTAAAAAGAATGTGTGATTTTATTATAGAACAAAATCCATTTTTGGTCCTGTTATTCATTCTCTTTCTTTTTTTTATTGGCGTAAGCACTGCTGATTTCAAATTGAAGACCCCAAGTGAAACCCAGTACTCCTCCACCTGAACTTTCAAAGGGCCATATCATCGTCTCATTTCATTTCACCGCAGTTAAGTAGACTGGAACTTTGTAGCATATTCAAGCGCTTCCTCTGCCAGCCAACTGCTTAAGTTCTTCATATTTAGCATTTCAATCAGCTGGCTGTCTGCGGTGCTTCTGACTTTTTTACGTCTAATCCTACTTTATTTTGACTGCCGTTCCCTGCGATACGCTTCAGCGACATTGTGATCCGAGTTGATGATGATGTTAGATGCTCAACTTTAACACTGAAGACATGTCATCCATCTATCACAACATGAATTGAAAGATTTGGTTGTACAATTTTCGTTTCGGTGACCATCATGTAGCTTGGATGAATTTTCTTATGCCCGAATCTGTGCACATTTTTCGGCTCTTGGCAAAGTCGATCAGTCTCAGTTCGTTTGCAGTTGTTTCGAGCATTTAGAATGAATTTTCCGACAGTTGTGCCGGCCGAAGCTACCTCCAGAGGAATGCCTATATTGATATCATTTTAATATTGAGGCGGATCATGGCGATCTTTGGTATGCTACAGGCGATTACTAAAGGCATTCTTGGTCACATCGTACCTCTCTTTCGTCGGGGAGTGGGGGACGTACACCAGTGGTTTGTAACTTAGTCTCCAATGTCAAATGAGCTGTAACAGAATTCTTCCGTCTTTTCTCGGACATCCAGCGGCAACTTCACAATTAAGGGAACACCTAAAAAAGGTTTTCAGAGCCTAATTTGTATGAATTCTCATTTTGTATTTGTTGGTCTCAAATACTACGCATAACTAAAGGAAGTACGCTTTCTCACTTGAGCTCGTCTTCCGAGGGATGTCAGTTGACTACCTAGACTGGCGAATGAATGCAGAATAGCATCGTGGTACTTGGTGTAAGATTAGCCACACTTGGTAGGAGGATGATCAAAACCTTTCCTCACTTGCGTGAACAACCGCACACATACTTTTCACTTAAAAGATTGCTGGTTTCAATGCTTGCGTGGTGTGTAGCGCCGTCTTGTTGGAAGTAAATTTATATTATCCAATTCCAAGTTTAATCCATTTTCTAAAAAGTAAAGTCCACCAAACCACAAAGCGCACCAAACAGTCACATGTTGAGGATGGAGAGGCTTTTCAACAATAAAGCCTTGTTTTGATTATTGACGTAGCCATCGAAGTTAAAATGAGCTTCATCAGTTAAGATGATATTTCGATAAAATTCTGGATCATTTTCATGCACTTCAAAGACCCAATCAACAAAGACACGATGTTGTTGATGATCAGTCGGCTTGCATTCTTATGTTAACTGAACTTAACAAGCCTTAGATCCAGAATCTTCATGCAAAATACGGTGTAATGACGTTTGTGGAATGTCCAATTCCAAAGAACGGCGAGTAGTGGACAAACCTGGGCTTTCTTCAACATTTTGAGCAACAGCTGCAATACTCACAGTTTTTCTTGAGCAAAGTGCACGTGTTTTATTCCTCACATCACTAACTCGTCCCAACAGCTCCATTTCTTCCACCAATTTCTGTTTTGTGATCCGACAAAGTGCTTCAGGACGCCGGAAAATGTTGTAATTTTACGAATTGACTCTGCTGGGTTTTCACCCTTTTTATAGTAAATTTTAATAATTTCAATGCATAGTTGATTAATGGTGTAGCTTTAACTTGTGAAATATCAAAAAATTACAGCTTCAAAATAACAAATCTTTTTGGAGAACCTTTTCAAGAATCACAGTGACCTATTAAGGACGCAAAGAGTTTATGAAACCAGTGGCGATTGACAGTAGTGCCATCTATTTTATTCTTCAGTAAGTCAATAATATTGAGTTTGATAATCGGCCGAAACCTTTACACATTTCTTTATACTAAAACAATGAGCTCAGTGAAGGTCTTTGATGTGATTGCCTTGAGCTCAAAAATATTTACCGTCAAGCTGCTTTAGTGTCGAAAATAAAATAAAAAATCTTTTATTTTTTTTTGGTTTCTTCAAAGAAACAATTTACTGAAAAAAAGTAGTTAGAAGAAGGAAGGAATCTATACTGTTAAGAGCGCAAGAAGTGAGCAGAAGGCGAAGGATACGCGGGGCTACTTTAGTGCCTGTATGAGCATCTGCATCAAAGAAAAAAGAAAAAAAGCGCACAAAATGAAAATTCAAGAATTCCTGTTTCATTTCGGCTGTGCGATTTTTTAAATTTGCTTATTTTCTCTTCTCGTTTTTTAATTTTCATTCCACCCATTGCGATTGCTTCTGCCGTTTTTTGGAAAAGCAATTTCGTTTGATGGTGCTTTATATGTATGTATGTATGCATGCATGTTACTGCACACAGAGAGTTCCCTACATATTACAGGTAGTCATTGGGGAGAACATAGTACTGCTGGGCGGGCGAAAAAGCTAAAAGACTACTAAGACTTAAGTGGAGAAGGAAACCAAAACACAGTAATAGTTTGTTACAAGAGCAGTCGGTGTGGTAAATGAATCCTTTTGGTAGGTACCAATTTCGGTTGCAAAGTGGCATGAAAGCACATAAAAAAAGAATTATTGTATATCGAAAGAAAGCGAATTGAAAATGTAAGAAAGAAAACAAATGTGCAGCAGGTAAATGAGTTCAATTTAGGTGAAATTAAATATTTAAAATAACAAAATGCGAGGGAAAGAGGTTAAATTGAATAAGGAACTTATGGTCTTAAAATTGAAATTATATAAAGAGACTCTTAGTACTAAGTAAGCAAGCACTAGCTTTTATTAACTGCTACTGCTATTACTACTAGTTATTGGTATCCACTAGCATCTAAAATGGTAACAAGATCCGCTCCCAGAACTGGTCTCATAGTAAATCTCAGCAAGACAGGTCTTGCCTTATTCACCAGGAAGTTCAGTATCCAGAAAGCAGCTCCCTCGATAGATAGAGAGTTGAACTTACTTTGTCCGAGAATCTGAAATACTTGACAAACAAGGAGGAGGGAAAGAAAAATGTATTGGTAGCTTTACACTGCTGCAGAGCCACTACTGATAAGAGATTTGGCTTTATAACTACTGTCAAACGTATATTGTTTTACGAAGTTTTAGTAGGGAAACCACCGTCGAAACTACCAAACAGTCGAAAATCGTTCAATGCGCGACTCTCATCTGAATTTGTAGTGGATTAGGAATTACTCCAAGCTTGGCGTTGCGTTAATGCGTTTCCACAAAAGTCGCTGTAGCACTCGGGAAGTTTGGAGCATTAATCGGCTTGACCGTAGGGTTCTCTACTCTTTTTAAATGAGCTTGCACCGAGTGGCTTCCTCTTCATCATAATCCCTTCACGAAAAGGAGCCCATCCGTAGTCTGGAATGTTGGTCAACTCGAGCGTGGGGCTCTTCTCTGTTTTTAAAGCGCTCAATTTCATCCGGGAAGGAGTATTTCACTTGATAATACATCGGTCGACGGAAAGTTCGGTGCTCTCGCGAATAAAATATCAGCGATGTGTTCAAGCCTTAAGGTATTTTTAAGTTGGTGGTTGATAAATAAAGTGTTTCACAACGTGGTTACTGTAAGGCAGATCAACATTCCCTTATATTAAGCTCCAAATTGTTAAAGAATGCTTGTTATCACTACATGATGCGTCGCCTAGTTTCAAACACAAAATCATATAAATTCCGGATCACAGCGGAATTGCTGGAAGCTATGATGCTGAAGAGTAAACGGGCGCTTGTGTACAAACATGCGATCTGCTTATGAAAAAGTGGACCTTGAACCAACTGAGCGAGCACTGGATAAAGTCCTCGAAATGCATGGTTGCGAGTTCCTTATGGTCCAAGATAAACCGTAGCAGCTCAGAGAAGCTTCTTTCCATTACCTGATGAATTTCTTGTTGTAGATCATTACCAAAAACTTTCTCTCGCAAAGTCTTTGTACCAACTTTTCGGAAGTCAACATTGTCCACGCTTCTGCATTATATAGCAGAACGGAAGGGAAGAACAACTTATAAAGTTTGTTTTTCTCTTCGGGAGACGTGACTTTATTTCCACTCCGAAGTAGCAACGCTCAGCATAGATTATTCTACCTTGGATTTTAAGGTGTAATGCTTTACAGTCCCGCCTTGAGGGGCAAGTCTACTCGTCGCCACTATAATGGCGACACTTGAAAGGTTATTTACTTACCACCAATCGACATTACATTGGAAGGTACCGCAGTAAAATTTGGCGTGAGATCTTGACCTTAGCTGAATTTTTTGTTGGAACCTTCAGACACAGCTTGATATGTAGGGAGATGATTGTCAGAATAGACCACAGATTCCCATCGGATGATGTGGGAACATGCGACCTGCCAGTGGACGGTCTAACATCTACATGGTTGATTCAAATATGCTGATGGTGTAGAAGCAGGAATCTATTGTACTCAGCTAAACCTCATTCAACCCTTTAAGCTTCCAGAGTACTGCTATATTTTCAAGGCGCCAGCCTTCGCTACAACGAGAGGTGTTGGGATAACTAGGAACGCTGAAAACAATCTAAAAAATATATGTCGATAGCCATAGCGGCTATTAAGGTAATAATCTCACATCGTATGGTATGAGAAAATGTGCTTAGAAGGCAGGAAACAGTAGAAGGAGCGGCCAAAAGTAGTCGGCGGCTGAATATATACTGGGTTTCAGGCATTATAGGTGATGAAACTTGCAATGAAGTTGCCAAAAGTGCCTTCTATCTTGCTAGCGAGTCAGCACAAGAAAATCAAAATTGGCTATAAACGAACTATAATGAATTTACCGCAAGAGCTGGGAGCCGGATAAGGGTGAGATGGAACACATTAGCGACATGCAAGGCTACCAATATCCTGTGCAATAGAAGAAAGAGAAATATTCGTTTCTTGTTTACACGATCACGTAGGGACTGTGAGACAGTTGTTGGCCTAAGGACGGGCCACAACCTACTGGCATTGCATGTGAGCAGAATGGGCATTAGTATCAGTGACTCATGTTGGAAGTGAAGGAAAAAATACATGGGTGAGAAGTTAAGACACCTCCTTTGTTTCCGTCTGGCCATAACAGTTCAAAGCACTAGAGAAAGCTTCAAAGTAAGGCATAAAGACTCTCTTAAGCATCGCGAAAACGTTGAGTACGTAAATGATGATAATTTTAGATCGAAATAAAACGGTCCACCATCTGGCACTACAAACAAGTGTTTCTAAGACGTATCAGCTGGCCAGTGTAATCAGACCTAACCTAACCTTTGCATGCTCAATTTGGCTTTGGCTACACTAAAATATAATCCTTTAAACAGTTTTTTCCTAATATTATTAGCAGTATTATTACGAGCATCTGCACTTGTGGCTTATTAGCAATTATCCTGCATTAAGTCCCCGTACGCAGAAATATGAGCTTAACGGATGTTTATACATTATTTAAAAAGTGAACACAGCTGACCGGAAGGAACGCAATCCTTTACAACAAGCAAGCTTAAAAATTAAGCATACTTTACGGCGCCTGAGGTCCCTGCAGAAAAAGTTATTATATATATAAGCACATGAGTATCCTTTTTGCGGCTTCGGGAGGAAACAAAAGTAAAAAGCATTCAAAATAAATATTGAAAAAAAATTTTTTATTATAAAGTTTAAATCTTAGCATTATATGTGAAACACTACATCCTTCATATGACTGACTTGCGAATTTTTGAAAACTTTGAACGATTTGATGTAATTCTCGAGCACTTTTTGGCACATATGAGTATTATGCGGTATCTCAGCCATAACTAGACGAATGTTGGTATTCAAGTGCTCAACAGTTAACCACGTCAACACGGCCTACAGAAAATAATATCTAATCGCACGATCTTGGTGGCCAACTGACATCGCCAAGACGAGAGATTACTCGGCCCGGAAACTTCTCCTCAAATAAAGCCATATTCGCTCGTGTTGTGTGGCTTGTAGCACCATCTTGTTGAAACCACTTATTGTATAAGATGTGTTCTTCAATGGCAGACCATAATGCTCCGAACTGATTGTGACAGTCTTGCTGTTGTCGTTTTGAAAGAAGTAAGGTCCAACCACAGTTTCGAGCCAAAGAGCGCTCCAGATAGTTAGTTTTTTCAATATTTTAAATTATTTGCGGATTATCGGAGCTCCCCTCGTATGAGAACTGTGCCTCGTCGCTGGAAAAAATTTTGTTCAGCGTCCACTGTTTGTTGTTCTGCCTATGTATGTATGTATGTACGGGGTTGTTAAAGTTAGATTTTGAGTTCTTGATCTGAAACCAGCCAAGTAGCTTCATGAATTTTCTTGTGCTGGAATCTGCTACTACAGACTACCATATTTCAGGTCCCGGTGAAGTCAATGAGTCTCAAGCCATTTTAGGAAGTTACACCGACAATTCTTTGCCTACTCTGGGGTTAAAATCACCAAGCACGATTTTCGAATCGTAGCGGGGCAGCGCTCATTAGTGCACTCCAGACACTTAAAAAAGTCATCCTTGGCCACATCGTTCTTCTCTTCCGTCGAGGCGTGGGCGCAAATCAGCGATATGTGAAAAAATTTTGTGGCAAGACGTTCATCCACCGGGATGAATGCGACTACTCGGCGACGGAGTCTCTGCACACCACGAATCCGACTCCAAATTAGTCCTTAAATGGTCACTGTAGTAGATGTCACAAGGACCTACTCGTTTTCGTCCACCGCACTTTTTGGACAGCGGTGATGTCAACCTTTAGTTCTAGGTGAGCATCAGCCAGCTGGGCAAGGGTGCCAGCCCTCAAATCGTAATCCTTAGAATATTTGGGGGGTCGTCACCAAAAGGAGGGTCTATCATCCGAGGCATATAATAACTTTTATTAGCGCTGGTTTATATGTAGCGGGTTCCAAGCCCAGCGCAAAACCTCGCTAGGTGAGTAAGTTTACATTTTTTACACATTTATATAGTGAGCAGCTTGCTTCAAGACCGACGTTCGCTCGCAGCCGCATCTCTTGCGAACAGACGCTGCCATTAGACTTCAGCGGGCCCTTAAACCGAATAAGATAGAGTTGCTCAACTGAAGCTTTCTCTCGTTTAGCCGTGACCAAGGCTTCACAAGGGTTGCTCACGTTTACAGGGTGCGCGGAATGGGCGCAAGAGTAGAAATTTGGTACAGCCCAGCGATTGTAACTGCATACCTTGACTACAATCCATTACATCCGGTACTTACAGTGGCGATATTTGGGATGAAAGAGCAAAACGATGATGCGCAGGCCTTACAATATCTGTAACCGTTCCGGTCTCTTCAAAGCACAACATATTTGGTTTGATAGTTAAGTTTGACAGGTGTCAAAATAAAGCCTTGTACTTTTGAAACCACGAAATGCATAGCCTTATACAAGTATTTTTAACGCAAGCTGACCGGTGTAATGCCATTAATGTGCTTAAATTCTAATTGGCGGAGGTAAAAATTAAAAGGCAACCAAGAAATAGCGTAAACAATGAAATTTTTTCCTATTTTTTGCAATTGTTAAAACAACGCAAGCACCAGCGTGTAGCGCTTTTAAGCTCCAGTTTTCTGCACTTTTATTAAGAAAAAAAAAAGCAATTTTTAGCGTCTTCACGTGAACCACTTGTTAGCGGCTTGCCATTTCTTTCAACTTTCAACGCTGCTCTCGCTGCCTCTTCTAGCAATTAATACGCTTGTTTGCACATACTGCTGCTGCTGCTGCTGCTGTTGCTGCTGCTACCTTTGCTGCCACTCTCGGCTGTTGTCCATTTGAAAAGGAAACGTACAGCTATTGAAAGCCGCTAATGTAAAAGGCTTCAATGGCAAGAGACAATTTTATTTTACGTTTTTTTTTTTGTAATTTTTTTGCGCTCTTTTGGGTAACCACACACACTTACGTTTAATAGCAATGAAACAAGTGGCTAGTTCATAAGAAAAACTAAAAGAAAAAAATAAAGAAATTAAAAAAATAGGAATTTGAAAAAATTTTCACCTCAAGATATTAGTTGGCAGCGAATGGAAAGAAGTGTAACTTGAAAAGCCACAGCCAAGTGGTGAGACAGCAAAGGTATGTATATGTATTTGTATATATTTATGTGTGGTTATGTGTACATTGACTGATAAAAGACCAGTAAAGCAGCAAAGTTAAGTAAAGGTTGTACAACACTTTGATGGAATTTTTGATGATTTTTAATTACCAGTATCTCTCTATGCACACAGTGATATTTTTGTTGTATTTTTCTGCTTTTTAATATTTTAAACAAATATCTCGACGACATTGGCCAACAACCTTTGACCGCAGATGGCAGTTGGTTGTTTTTCTTTTATTTTTTTTTTTTTTTTTTTTGTTTTTTGGCATAATATAATAGCGTCGTGCATGTCACAGAGTTCATTTTAATTAGAAGATTTTCTTGATTATGACAGAGAAAAATTAATTAAAATTACAAATTTGATTTTTTTTTTCATTTTTCATATGAAAATTTTTAATACGGAATAAGCGACGATGATATGCCTTTGTATTATTTGGTGACGGCATTCACATAAAAAGGCAATATAAAGGTTATTTTAAGCCCTACACATCTCCTCTTCTTTAGCGTATGTACCGGTTAGGCGATTTAAGCCGAAATGACGAATAGGGCGCCAGTCGTTTCTTCTTTCAACCGATCGGTGGTAATTGGATACTCCATTAAAAACAGTTAATACTTCTATTGGAATGGTGGTCTTCCTCGTTCTTTGGTTCCACCAGCGGATACTGTATCGAATTTTCTGCGAACTGACATGTTTTGGTTCATCTGGACAGCATGCCTTCGATTCGCTGAAACATATCAATATCGTATATGGTATATCAGCTCTTCATTCCATGCACAACTTTTCTCTCTAACACTCCTGGGGCTGACTCATCGGATTTTGTCATTCTCTTCATTCTATACCAGACCATGCTTGTTCTTGTTGTGTTAGAAGCTTTTCGGCCCGAAATTTTATTGTGTTTATTGATTGGTATTTTTTGCTTCTACAAGATGGTAGTCCCCGATGTTCTGTCTTTGTCAAGCATACTTAAGACATGCCATCCGACTATCAAAAAAAAAAAAAACTGATCTGGAGACAGCCAAGTTGCTTAGCGAATTTTCATGTGCCTGAATCTGGTGCTATGTACAATACAACCCGTTTCAGAATTTTTCGTCATGGAGGCTGTATTTTCTGAGTTTTTTTCCGAATCGATTCTTCTTTACTCACCGTGGCATTGACATTGCGTGGGGGTAAATCTGAGTTCAAGGCGAAATTAGAAAGTGTAATCGGAATACCGTATTTCTCTACCTGTAGAGCGTGAGAGAGCGGATTATCGCAAGATTTTAGTCGAACAGGGTAAATAAGAGCATTCGGGGATAACGAACCTTACTGAAATTTATGGTATAAGTTCAATGTAATAAAAGTCAGAGCCATCTATCTTATTCCATTCATCTCATTTCCTAAATAGTGGTGATGTCAGCTTTAGTTTTTTATTAGGATATCAAACAGCTGGGCAGAATCATCTTCTCAGTTAAACGACAGATCATTCCAGTTGTATGCTTTCAAAAAAATTCAGTAACTAGCTTGTAGTAGTCGTCATCGAAATTGGAAATTCTTGTCCAACGCCTTTGTTTAATTCTTCGCAAAATGTGTTTGTAACATATCGGTTAAAAGGTATAAGTAAAACATATATACTTTTAAGTACTGTAAGGATTCTCAGCGGAGCTCTGATTCAATTTGCGGTGTGTTCATGTTGTTCCAACAAATGGAAAGACCTAAGAATTGTAGAACGCTATTCCCGAATTTAAATTTTAAATATTACTTAATTTTAGTTAATTTTTTAATTAATTTTAATTTATTTAACTTACTTTCAGTAATAATTTTAAATTTATTTTATAAATAAAGCAAAATAATTTATTTCATTTTCATTTATTTTTGTTTGTTTTATTTTAAATTAATTTAATTTATTTTATTTTAATTATTATTTAATTTATTTTGTGTTATTTATATTTATTTTCTTTAATTTTTTTCTATTTTATTTTATATTATTTAATTAACTTCTATTTTATTACGATAGTTAATTATTATTTATTTCAATTCAATATATGTATATTACTTTATTTTAATTTTTTTTTAAATTTATTTTAGTTTATTTTGTATTACTTTTATTTATTATGTTTTATATAATTTAATTTATTATAATTTAGTTTAATTTAACTTTAATTATTATTATATATTTTAATTATTTGAATTTAAATTTATTTCGCTTTTTATATTTAATTTTATTTAATTTTTTTTATTTTATGTTATATAATTCGATTTAATTCTATTTAAATTTTTATACTTTAATTAATTTGATTTTATTTTATTTTGTTTTATTTTATATTATTATGTTACTTTAACTTGTTTAGTTTGCTTTACTATTATTTATTATTTTTTTAGTGCATTTTCCACTGTGTTTTCTTATATTTGTTCCACACTAATATTCCGGATTCACCAATAGAAAACCTACAATCAACAGCTGCATCGTCAATTTGTGAAATTCCACACAAGATGTCACTATTTGTTGATTATTATGACATTTTTAGAATATTTGTTAAATTATGCGCATTATGCTATGTTGTTGTTGTTATTACTATTTTGCACAGCTTTTAGAATTGCTCAGGAGTAGCAGGAGCAATAACAATATATTGTGCTGTTTTGTTGTTGTATACGCGTAGTCAGCTGAATCTTACCATATTTTCTTAACACTCCAATGCTGAGTGGGAGGACTTGAATTTCTAAAACTTTAACAAAATCATGGAATGAAAAATGGGGTGCTTTTCGCTTTCTTATTTTGAATGGCAGATTTGTGTACCTCATTTAATTTTCATTCGTTTAAGAATCTTTTGATATGTAAAGCATTCCTCGCAGCTCCCCCTATACGTACAACAGCTTCACTTCGTAATAACACTTTTAATGGCCAGCATATTTTAATAAGCAACGCACAGGTCGAAAGGGGAAACGGCAGCTGAGCTAAACAACGGTGGATTTTTGGAGATTAGACATAAAAGTCAGACCTTCCACCGAAATGCGCGTGGTGCTTTACATTTCTCCACTATGCAAACATACTCGTACATACATATATACATATTCGAATATAGCCTCAATAGAGCGAATAAAGTGGCCAATTTGGTTGTTTTGATTTTATTTATTGTGGCTTTCGTCAGTTGTTATTAAATTTAGGGTTCATCTGTTGTAAGTCAGTTAAGTTATGAAGGAAGAAGAATATTCAATTAGGCAGGGGGGAGGTAAGGAAGTTGTAATTTATTAAAATCCGCGGCGAGAGGCGACCATAATTATTAGTGTAGAGAATGATTTTGAATAATGAATGATGAAGTAAAAATAAATATTTAAACCGCATCAAATTTGGTTATTAACTTTTTTTTTTATAAAAGATATCAGCAGAGCTTACCAACTACTCCACATGGCGAAAGAGACGAGATACGAGAGTAAGCACCGAGTGTTTGAAATTTTTTCAAAAGCACAAGGATAAAGCTTTTTATATAAATTATTTGCAGAAATATTGAAATATATTTTCTAAGGCACTTGAAGAGTACATCGACTAAAAACACTTACGGAATGCAAAAAATAATCTTAAACTCAATGCTTTGCCTAAACTCATTTACCTTTAATTTGAGTTTCGTTTTCAACACATGCCTCCCGCGGCCTTAGCTTAGTGAATGTAGTCGCACCTTACATTTTTCTAATTTTCTTCTTTCTTTCAGTTCATTTCTTCTGCACTATTTCTTCACTTTTTTCTACATGAAATAACATTCTCTACCAACCATAGATATTTAGAATTTTAGGATTTTTTCAAGGCAGTTCACATTATTCGCGCTTGAGGTGCCAACAAAAGATGAAGCGTAAAGTAGAAGTGAAAAGTAATAAAATGTTAAGTTTTATTTCAAGTGCAGTGCAAAGAATCTTCTCACAAATTCTGCTGTCTTTAGGTTTTAGCTAACCGCGTCAGCTGTTTGCATCATTTCATGCTTAGTTTTAGGTATCTTCAAACCTACATATATTTTGAAAAAAATAAAAATTCAAAAGACGAAATATCGTATTAAAGAAAAGCTTGAATGAAAAATAGAGATGTTTCTAGAATAGCAATTCATATTTATATAAGTTTAAATCTCTTATACGGCAAACTTCGGTCAGTTCCTGCTATCGGTAAAACTCCGATGAGAGTCTCTACTTTTGATGACCAACGAAATTTTTTTAAAACCCAAATTTAACGGCTACGCCTGAAATGTAAGGTTTCTTAATTGAACACCTAAAAGAATGAACTGGAACATTGAACGGGACAGGTATGATATAAGGCAGTGAAAATTTTAAGAGAACGTCTCGTCACAAGCATGTAAACAAAGCAACATAGGTAAAGAAGATTGATGTGACCAATTTCGTTAAGTTCAAAAATTCTATCAGAAGATGCGTTCACTTACTTCTGTAACAGAAGGTTTTCAAAGTGTGCCAAAATCAGATAGAAATCAAACACATGAGCTGGAGACCGATCATCAAAGCATAATGTTCCAGCTAGAAATGCCGAACCCGAAACTTTGATAGACCTCTCATTAGAACCCAAATGCGAATACATTGGTAAGATGTTTGTTGAGAAGAAATATTAAACGTTTATTTACAACTCCTCTTGCCTTCTTCTTTTTCCTTACTAGCGTAGGCACCGCTTATGCGATTATAACCGAGTTAACAGTAGTGTGCCATTCATTCCTTCTTTCCGCAGACTAGCGCCAATTAGAAATATCAAGTAGAGCCAGGTCCCTCTCTACCTGGTCTTTCCAACAGAGTGGAGGTCTTCCTTTTCCTTTTCTTCCATTTCGAAAACTTTCATAGCTGGAGTATTCTCATCCACCCGGACCACATGACCTAACCAACGTAGCCGTGTATTTCAACTTCCTGAACTATGCAGAACCTTTCTCTCGAAAAATCCTAACGCCGACTCATTGCATGTTGTTATCGCTCATACCTCCCCACCGTTGAGGAGTTTGGGTTTCGTTCATAGAAAGAGGACATTATTTTTCAATTGCCTACACAGTCCAAAGTAGCACCTGTTGGCAATAGTGATTCTGTGTAGAATTTCCAGGCTGACATTGTTGTTGGTGTTAATATTGGTTCCAAGATAGACTAAGTTATCTACGACTTCAAAGTTTTGACTGTCAACAATCACGTGGGTTCTAAATCGCGAATGCGATGACTGTCTGTTTGATGACAGGAGCTATTTTGTCTTGCCCTCGTTCACTACCAGATCCATATCCTTCGCTTTCTTATATAGTTGAATAAAGCAGAACTCACGGCGCGGTTGTTGAAGCCATTAATGCCAAAATCATCGGCGTGCGCCAGCAGCTGTACACTCTTATAGAAGATTGCACATTCTCTATTCAGTTCTGCTACTCATATTATTTCATCTACACGTAGCATCGTATGAAAGAAGTCATAAGAAATCACCTTTTCTGAAATCACGTTTGGTATCGACCGGCTCCTTTGGTATTGCTTAACGTCAGTTTATATATCCTTTTGCGAGGACACCGAATTCAGACATAGCGCCGTAGTGACAGGTCCTTTTCGTGCTGTCGAAGGCGATTTTAAAATCGAGGAAGAGGTGGTGTGTGTCAATCCTCTTTTAACGGATCTTCTCTAAGATTTGGTGCATGGTGAATATCTGATCAATGGTTGACTTACCAGGTCTAAAGCCACTGTGCTTCAAAAAGCACATATTTAAGGTTTCTGACAGAATTTCCCATGTTCTGGCGATTGAGCTCTGTGGCTTGGTGGAACTTTTCTGCATTTTCGTGTTAAAAATTCTATTCTTTCATCTGGAAAAGCGAAAAACAATATCGTAAAAAAGTGTATTAAATATTTATTAGAATTTAAATAAATTGTATTGGAATCACGCTCTTTTAAATTAGCCCAACTTTAATACTGTTGTAATATTCCTCTTTTACTTTCATTTAAAAAAAAAATAATAAATACTTTGGCACTGTATTTACATATAAACTCCGGGGAAATGCGCAAAAGGCGTCCACACGTGTGTGCGTCTGATTATTCTAAAATAAAATTGAAAGTAATTTCCAGCTCGGCTTTTATGGCCTCTAGAAAAACCATTTGGAAATCACGGCATGTCATTATATTTCACATTAACATTTCATAATACAAGCACAAATCAACATAATTTTGCTAATTAAAAATTCTTTAAGTACGACAGTAAAAGTTTCTGCGGCATACTCGCACTTGTTGTTATTTTATCACTGTTGTTTTAGCATGTAAATACATATGTATATACAAATATATATATGTATGTATTTGTTATCTTTCCGCATATTATTTGTAAATGAAAATGATGGTAACAAGCGCCATGTTGAAATATGCTTTGAGGTAAAATGATTGCTTGTATTCTTGATGTTTTTGCTTTTTTTCTTGTAGTAAGAGAAACATATAATTATTTGGTAAATAATGAGCAAAGTGTATATGTTTGGAAAAAGAGTAGGAGGCCACAGGCGTAAAAATTCTCCAACTAATATATTAAATCACACCTTAAAAAGACACTCAACGCACCGACGTCAAGCAGTCATACATATGTATATTTATATCTGAATGTGAATAGATGACGTGGCGTATTTATAAGTATGTACAATATGTCAAATATGTACCTGCTGTAAATGCCTAACAACTGCTGTCAGCTTGTCAAATGTCAAAAATGACATATTCCGCCTAATTACAAATTCAAATTAAATCACAATTTTCTAATGTAAATACATACATATCTGTATAAGTATTATAGGGTGGTCCACATAAATCAAATAAAGCAACAACAAATTAAAATTATAAATAATATAAAATAAAATAAAGTAAAACAAAATAACATAAAATAAAATAAAATAAAATAAAAAAATAAAATAAATCGAAATAAAAAGAAAAAAATATAAAATAAAATAAACAAAAACTAAACTAAAGTAATAAAATTGAAATAAAAGCATAAAAAATAAAATAACATAATATAATATAAAAAAAAAAATAAAATAAAATAAAATAAAATAAAATAAAATAAAATAAAATAAAATAATATAAAAGAACATAACATAAAATGAAATAAAAAAAAATAAAAAAATGAAATAAAAGAAAAATAAAAAAAATGAAATAAAATAAAATAGAACAAAATAAAATAAAATAAATTAAAATAAAATAAAAAAATAAAAAATTAAAATAAAATGAAATAAAATGAAATAAAATAAAATAAAATAAAATAAAATAAAATAAAATAAAATAAAATAAAATAAAATAAAATAAAATAAAATAAAATAAAATAAAATAAAATAAAATAAAATAAAATAAAATAAAATAAAATAAATTAAAATAAAATAAAATAAAATAAAATAAAATAAAATAAAATAAAATAAAATAAAATAAAATAAAATAAAATAAAATAAATTAAAATAAAATAAAATAAAATAAAATAAAATAAAATAAAATAAAATAAAATAAAATAAAATAAAATAAAATAAAATAAAATAAAATAAAATAAAATAAAATAAAATAAAATAAAATAAAATAAAATAAAATAAAATAAAATAAAATAAAATAAAATAAAATAAAATAAAATAAAATAAAATAAAATAAAATAAAATAAAATAAAATAAAATAAAATAAAATAAAATAAAATAAAATAAAATAAAATAAAATAAAATAAATTAAAATAAAATAAAATAAAATAAAGAAAAAGAAAAAAAAAGTGAAATGTAATAAATATTGTTAACCAATTTTATTTAAAACTTAAGATATATTCTTTGTATTGTTCTTCACCCTAGTGCTTGTAGAGAGTAATATCCAGGCAAAGCGTTCAACAAATAAACTTTAGACATTTATTTTTTATGTAAAAAATAAATACATAAAGGAAAAGAGTTTGCAGTGTTAGGAAAAAATTATTAGTACCTCCTTCTATTGCGTTCATAACAACAACGCCTTTTTCACAATTAGCATACATACATAAAAATCATTATACCAAGGCTCGCTATGCTTCCTCTTTGTTAAATGTGTTGGCTGTTGCTTCTAGAGACAATAATTTATTTGAAAAATTAATTTTTATTATGGAATTCATACATGTGCAAGCGTATGTAAGAGTATGTATGAGTATATAATTGTATATGATATTTTGTTATCAGCTTGATGGGGTTTCTGTCTACTCTTTTCCGCCTCTAACTGCTTAAACAAGCAAACACCAAGTTCTGAATGCAAACATTAAGAACTTTCTTCAATATTTGTGTTCTACATTAATCAGCGCGTCTGACATAACCACCTAATGTGGTCGCATTAAAAGCGAAAGTCATAATAACACATGCTTAGTTAAAGATTTCGTTTTTATTTTTAATATTTAAAGTGGTAGAAATAATTATTACATGAAAGCCAATTTGGAGCCATACTCATAACGATACATAATTTAGTACTTAAATAATAAAATGTACTTCAAATTAAACCCTTCTTTAAACGCATTGCGATTCGAAATATGGATTTTCGTAAATGGAATAAATACGGGAAGTTTTAATTGTCTTTTTTAATTGGAAGAAAAGAGCAGCCGAAGCCCATCGAAAGCTTGTGGAAGTTTATGGTGAATCTGCGTCGATCAATAAGTCATGCAGAGATTGGTTTCGACGCTACAAAAGAGGTGATTTTAGGGTCGAAGACAAAGAACTTCCTGGACAACGCAAGAGGTTTGAAAATGAAAACTTCGAAGTTTTAGTGAATCAAGATCCGTGCAAACAATTTCTGTTCAGAAAAGAGATAAAGAGCTAAATGGAAGGGATTTTGCATCGAGTAAGGATTGAAGATGAAAAATGCGTACACAACGATAACTCCAAGAAGAAAAAATACTATACTAAGCGTGGTGAACCTGTTCTAACATCATCTACATGGACACCGAAGAAAACCATTAACGGTTCACAGGTGAAACCAGGCGGGTGTGGTGTACTGTGAGCTGCTGAAACCAGGCGAAATGCTATCGACTACAACTAATGTGTTTTAGCCCTGCATTGCATGAGAAATGGCCAAAAACGACTAGAAGGTATGAAAAATTGATTTTGCAACATGACGCTGAATTGAGAGGACTTACCTCACCCGTCGTATTTTCCAGACCTTGTTCGGGTCTTTCTGATGAAATTGATGAATAATTCAATAATTTGATTATTTTTTAACAATGATATTCAAAAATTGCAAGATTGATAGTAAGCACATGAGGACCAGGGAAGGAAAACGGAAACTTTTGATGTGGACAACACTGAACGTTCTGGATTCTAATGGCTGGGCGCAAACATAAAGTAATGGTGAAGCAGGAAGCATACTTTCTTACTTACTTTACTGGCGTTGACACCGCTTACGCGATTTTAGCCGAGTTAACAGCATTTCGCCATTCGCTACTTCTTTATGCTGTGTGGCGCCGATTGGAAATACCAAGTACAGCCAGGTCCTTCTCTACCTGGTCCTTCCAACGGAGTGGAGATCTTCCTCTTCCTCTGCTTCCACCGGCGGGTAATGCATTGAAAACTTTAAAAGCTGGAGTATTCGTACCCATCCGGACAACAAGGCCTAGCCAGCGTAGCCGCTGTTCTTGATTCGCTCAACTATGCCAATGTCGTCATAAAACTCGTACAGCTCATCATTCGCCGTTGCTAATTCGAAGAGGACCATAAATATTACGCAAAACTTTTCTCTCGAAAACTTCTAACGCCGACTCATCAGATATTGTCATCGTCCATGCCTCCGTACCATAAAGCAGGGCGGGAACGATGAGGGACTTGTAGAGGACTTTACTTTTCAATTGCCTTCTTAGTCCAAAGTAGTACCTGTTGGCAAGAGTGATTCTGCGCTGGATTTCAAGGCTGACATTATTATTGGTGTTGATGTTGGTTCCATGATAGAAAAAAATTATCTACGACCTCGAAGTTATGACTGTCAACAGTGACATGGGAGCCAAGTCGCGAATGCGATGACGAATGTGATGACAGGAGATATTTCGCCTTGCCCTCGTTCACTACCACACCCATACAATTCGCTTCTTTGCCTAGTCTGGAGAAAGCAGAACTCACGGCGCTGTTTTGAAGCCAATAATGTAAATATCATCGGCGTACGACAGCAGCTGTGCACTCTCATAGAAGATTGTACCTTCTCTTTTAAGCTCTGCAGCTCGTATTATTTTCTCCAGCATTAAATAAAAAAAGTCAGACGATTAGTAATCACCTTGTCTGAAACCTCGTTTGGTATCGAACGGCTCGGAGAGGTCCTTCCCGATCCTGACGGAGCTTTTAGTGTTGCTTAACGTCAGTTTACATAGCCGTATAAGATTTGCGGGGATACCAAATTCAGACATAGCGGCGTAAAGACAGCTCCTATTCGTGCTGTCGAAGGTGGCTTTAAAATCGACGAAGAGGCGGTGGGTGCCGATGCTCTTTTCACGGGTTTTTTTCCAAGATTTGGTGAATATCTGGTCAATGGTTGATTTACCAGGTCTAAAGCCACACTGATAAGGTCCAATCAGTATACGCGATATTAAAGAGGCTTATCCCACGATAATTGGCGCAGAGCATACTTAAATTCCAATTGTCGGGCATGCTTTCGTCCGACCATATTCTGCAAAGTAGCTGGTGCATGCACCCTGTCAGCTCTTCACCGCCATGTTTGGATTGTTCTGCCAGTAGGCCGTCAGAGCACACGAAGACTGTGGAGAGGCGATTCTGCGCCGTTCGCAGCAACTCGGACTGACTTATAGAACAATTTGGCGCATTTTTCGTCGAGATCTTTACATGAAAGCGTACAAATACAGCTTGTGCCGCTCGATTTGTTCTATGGGCTCTTGAAAAGTTCCAAGAAGTTCCGACGTTTTCGAACCAAATTTTGTTTAGCAATGAAACACAAATATCTTTCTCGATGGGTATGTAAACAAGCAAAATTGCCGCATTTGCGGAGAAGAGCAACCTGAAGAGATTCTAGGGCTGCCATTGCTAGAAAAATAATGGTTTGGTGTGGCTTGTAAGCCGGTGGAATCATCGGTACATATTTCTTGATAAATGAAGCCGAGGAGAACGTAACCGTCAATGGCAACCGTTATCGCGCCATAATAACCGACTATATGATGCCTGAAAGTGAAGCTCGAGATATCGGTGACATTAGGTTTTAACAAGATGGCACCACTTCCTACACATCACATCAATCAATTGATCTGAGACGTACGTAGTTGCTGCCAATATTTGAAAGAGATATTCTTCAGAAAATAAATGCCAAAAAATGTTCTTTTCAATGATAATAAACTTGCCCGATTAAATTTGAATTGTCTGTGTTTTTTCTTTAAAAAAGTAGGGAGCCTCGAAATGGAACACCTTTTATTACATTTGAATTACGATACATATGCATACTTATACGTACGTACGAGTATATCTGAGAAGCTATAAATCACCTCCTTCTAATGTGGTTGGAGCTAATAAATAGGAAAATTTTCAAAAATGCCAATATGTATAATAATTTTGTATGAAACAGATTTTTAGCGATTTTTTCCTAGTACCGTATATTTATTAGGTATTTTCATTTTAACCTTGTAATTAAGCATCTACGACATATGAGTGTGTGAGAAACCTTTTCATTATTTGTTTATTTTTTTTTTTTTTTTGTACTGAAAAACATGTCATACTCCTGCACAGACAACAGTCATGGTGAATAAGTGAATCGTGGTGTGAGTAAGCAAGTAAGTAAGCAGGTGGTCGTTGAATTATGGCACTGACAGAAATATCAATTTAAGTAGATGGTATTTATATGACACAAGTGTATTTATATAGCTACATATATACGAATACATACCTACATACCTGTAATTACTTAGTAAAATATGCATATGTAAGACTACATACAGACATACATTTTTCTTTAATTATGTTTATGCATGTGAATTTGTGGTAATGCAGATGTGTGTGTGTGTGTGTGTGTGTGTGTGTACCGTCGCGTGCTTTTCCACTCATCGTGTCTCATGAATAACTTAGATGCAATTAAAACAATGGCGTGGTGATATAAACATTCATATCCTCGGGTAGTTTTATAACAAAAACAACAGCAACAATATGACACAAAAAAGGAAATAAAGTGAGGAAAATGAACAAGAATTCAGAATTCTATACTACGTACAAATATGACAATAACATAAATGACAAAAATACAAACACAAAAACAGAACAGAAGCAACATTTAATTACATACTCGTACATACCCGATAGTATTCTTATTAGTTGTAGTAAAAGTTTTGCATGAAATTGAATGGTTTAATTTTTATTTTTCGTATCCAGCCTTATTCAAAGGGTTCCAGACGGTTTTTTGTGCAATCTTTAGCACTTGGGCAATCGAAACCATGTTCGAATGACGATCGGAATCGACATTTTCGACAATTGGCCTTCCACTACGTGAAGTATCTTTTACATCAAAATTACCGGAATGAAACCGAAATAGTGCATGATTGGCTATAATAGTATCAGGACCATGAACACTATTCACATGAGCAGCCGCCTGACTTGCGTTTTCGCCCTTCTCGAAGTCCATCGAAGTCTTTAACGCACACTCAAACAAAACTAAATCAACTAATGACAAAACAGTCAAAAAAGCTTTTTTAGTACGAAATATTACCTTTCTAACGCCACCTAGCGGAACCCGATCGGACGCAAGATACAGATAACTAACACCATCTATTGGAAAAATAAGGGAATTTTTTTACTACGCCTAATATATAATTTATAAAAAAAAGCTTAGATATACAAATTATTCAACCAAATACATACACTTTGATATCACAGTATTTACCTAAAACTTTATGATTATTTAATAAGTCAGCTAAAAGATAGAATCGAGCAAATAACAGTAATAAAATAGTAATGAACCACTTGTGCTGTTAGCTACAGGAGCTCACTGTAATTTTTACGTAAATATTGGGAATAATAAGTAGTTGCTTATGTAATAACTGTGCAATAATAAAAAAAAATAATTATTTTGATTACATATCTAAAACACTAAAACTACATTCGGACAAAAGGGAATGTTAATCTATTTTTATCTATATTTAAGTGAGACCCAAATCAAACAATCAAATATGGAATTGAATGTTGAAACTACAAAGTGTCAAAATTTTTATTATATAAAAATTTATGAAAAATTTGTGGTGTAGAAGAAACTCTTGTGGAACAAACAAACTAAATTTCTATAATAATTATTATTATCATTAATATTAAGGAAAAAATTTTCCAAAAAATCTACCATCCTAAATCAGCTAATAAACACAAAGAAATATTTATGTATTTCGATTTTTTTTTTCATAGGAAGCAACGGTTTTTTTCAATTATTTTCAACCCAAAATATATCTTTACGTACTCAGTATGTGGCGTGAAGGCTACTGTTTTCCGATTTCTTCCAAGAAAATATTTTTTTCTCTGGAAGAAAACGCTGTACCTGAATTCGAACCCTTGCCTTCTGTCCGCGTGCACAGTTTTCTCTAGGTATCACTTTAAACCATAAACTGAACTTCCAACATTTCCATTGGTGTGACCACAACATTAGTAGGGCCTATTCAAGAAAAACGGTTCTATTAAATGGAATCCGAGATATCCGAGATGAAATAAAGTGAGAATCGAAGAATGAGGCGATGGCAATACTGAAAAGCTTTTAGGATTGGAAGAAGTGCTGCCATAAGTGTTTTATATCTCAGCAGGACTACTTTGATAGCCCCTTCATGGTATTGATAAATAAATCAAAATTTCTCAAAAAAAAAAAAAAAATCATATTTCACATTTTCTTTTGAATGGACCCCGCATGTGTTTGCTTCAAAAATTTGGCGATTATCATCTAAATATTAATATAAATTTATTATATATTTCAATTAAATTACTTATTTAAAATAACTGATGACCTTTTGTTTGGTAGCTCATCGCGACTTGTAGTTACGCGAACTGCCTTTTCGTGCTTTTGACCAGGAGATAGGATAACATTGGGAACAATAGTAATAATAATAATAATAATAAATATACTGTATAAATATAAAGTCAGTTTTGACAGTTATTTTGCGTCAATATTTAGACCATTGAATTATTCTTTGAGACCCTCTGTCCCCATCGCTTTCAAAATATTGATCAGCGTTTTGGAAAGCCAGCGGTCGCAATAACCAAGCAATTATCATTGCACACTAACATGTAGTAGACCAGGGTTCAAAGTTTGGTCTGACCGAACATCTCCAAAGATAAAAAAAATAATTTTTCTAATTGCAAACACCCCTCGGCTAGAACTTTGAAGACCTCCGAGTGTATTTCGGACGTGAAAATCAAAGTTCCACATAAAAAACCGTTCAGCTGTTCAGAGATGGCTTGGAATAAACTGTAGGTCCCTCCATTTGTTGGAAAAATTTCACGGCGCGCCTCAGAAATTGGAGGAACAGCTCGGTCGAAAATGGCTTCTTCGATTGCATGGTTTCAATTATACGAGTATATATAATATATTGGAAAAACTTAAAAATCAAGGTATATTTTCCACTTCAAATATTTTTAAATTTTGAGAGTAAATTTTCATTAAATTAAAAGATATGTTTCAAATAGGTTGTAAAAAATAATGTCTGTTGTAAATTTTCTTAATTTTTTTGACACCACTATAAAGTATATAGGTAATATATTAGGTAATATTAGAAATCCATTATTGTTCCAATAGAAGGCGTTATTTATTTGTATTTCGCGTTGATTAAAAAGATGACATTTTGTACTAAAAAATCTTTACCGAAGGTTTCCAGATTGGTTGATTCAGTTTTGTTTGAGCGTGCGTCAAATATGAACACTAGCAAAGAAAAAATACGCTATCATGATATCAATTAGAGCCACCAAGTGATACCAGACCATTGTATTTAAAAATCTATCCATATCGTCCTTCATGTGCTAGTCAGCGTAACGCCGGCTCTTAAATTGCCGAATCGTCAACATATATGTAAATAAGAGCAAAGGTCCATAAATATTTTCCAAAACCTTTCTCTTAAGACGATAAAAAGATCCAGTCAACGTACATTCGCAATCATAAATTATGACATAGATGTTAACCAACTTGTAGAATGTGATATTTGTTCGTCGAGAGAGGATTTTGTGTTTCAATTCATACTCAGTCCAAACAAGCATCTGTTGGTAATAATTTCTGCATTGATTTTCGACAGTGACATTTTTAATGGAGGAAGTGAAACCACCGATTCCTTATTTCATGACAGAGTTTATTCTTCTACTTTTTTCAATACCAAACAAGTTCGCTTACCTTTCTTCTTTAGTTTGAAAAAAGCAGAACTAATGGTCGGTCTATGATGGAGATATCATCGGCATACACATGCGTTTTTTTAGACATTATATTTTATCTATTAAGGTCTACCGCTGGATATATTTTTTCCAGCAGTAATTCAAAGAAATTACACGATAAAGAGTCTCCTTGTGTGAAACTTGGCTTATTCTCGAACGGTTTACACACAAACCTCCTAATTCTGAAGTAGCTTTCATTATTATTGTGCAGCTAAAGTCTGTTCAACCGTATAAGTTTTGGTCATCGGAATCGTATTCTTTCCAAGATTCAGCTCATTATGGATAAATTGTAAACTGGCTTTAGTGTTCCGTATCTTTACGTGACCAATTCGCCTTTAACTCTTTCTAATGTTTTTACATCCTTTACTGCAT
>JAWMAG010000004.1:27017500-27050000 GCA_037013455.1 Ceratitis rosa
TAAATTTCATTTACTATTAGTTTCTTGTATTTGTTTTTTTTTTGGTTTTTGTTTCAATTTTACAGTTTGGAAATTCTATTTTGTGGTTCAATAAAGTGAAAATATTTACAGTACCACATTTGCTACAACAGCAGCAACTAAAGGCACACACACGCATTGCATGCAAACCAAATAACGCAACAGATGCATACATAGACACATACATATGCATGTATTTACATATATAAATTGGTATGTATCAATCATGTTTTAATTTGAAATTTCTCGTACAAAAGCTAAGGTATGCAAAGAGAAGATGAACGAAATAAGAGAATAGAAATTAAAAGTTATTTATTTGATATGCACAATTTTTCAATATGGCTATGTGGCAACAAAAACTTATACGATTGTTAATTGAATAAATACTACTTTTTATGTGGGAAATTGAAATTTTGTTAAATAATATTTTGTGGCATATTTTTGGGAATTTTTTGTTTTATTGGAAATATATTACATATTTTGACAGTTTTCTATACTTTATTTCAATTATTTTCTAACTGAATTTTACTTTTCAGAATTTGCAATATTCTTTTATTGAACTCCTTTTTATGTTAGGCAAAATTTTTTGAAAACTTGCGCAGAAAAATCGAGAACAAGAAATCTAAGCATTTTATTAAAAAAAAATAAAAAAAAACAGTTTTCTTCACTAAAATTTATATTCTGATCGATTGAGTTGTGTACGAGTTCTGTTCAGTGTTTTTTTTTTTTTCATTTTTATATTGATCAATTTTTACTTGCCCTCCCATCCCCTAGTAGTCGATTTAATGTAATTCCCACAGCGTTTGATTTTCAATCATCGAAGCAGTTCTGGTATGCACTTTTTAGTACGTACATGAGCTCTCAGACATCTCCAAACGCTGTCCTATGTGTCTCTACAATCTTGGGATAGAAAGAAGACGCACGATGTCAAACCGAGCCAGATGCTGTAGCCGAAACAAAATTACCGTGTTGCGTTTTCAAAGTAATATTACTTATTAACTGTGAAACCTTGTGGCAAGAGCTCGTTATTAACCATGCTATAACTATCGAAGTAGACAATGCAAAAACTTTGATATTTGATTGAATTTAGTTCAGACTTTCAGTCGTCCGGTTTTGGCACTGAAACATATTCCGAACAAATTGCAGAAAATGAGCTAACCGATATATGGACATCCTCTAATAGTGATTCGACGACTATCCTCAATAAAAATTTTCTTGTCTTTCAGCACCTATATGGTCATTCACATCTGTGAAAAGTTCGAGTCACTTTCCTACATTTTTCCCACCCAGAGTACACCCACCGTATGCCAAAGTAAATATGGTATATCAAGTCTACTGAGCATATTATTCGCAACGCCATCTTGAGACCACACAGTCATTATTGGATAATACTCGACCGAATAGAACACGTCCAGCACGCATTGAGGAAAATATAGCGACCAAAAAATAAATGACAAAGAATGTTCTTTCGAATGATTTGAGATACTTCCCCATTGAATTTGAATTTTCTGTGTTTTTTCTTTAAAAAAAGGAGGGAACCTTGAAATGGATCATTATAAGTGATATTTTCCTGATTTTAATTTAATCATTTTTAAACTAAATCTTTGTATCTTCGAATTTCTTCGATGAAGGCATAATTTCCAATTATTTTTTTTAATATGTATAATTTAAAGTTAAACTAAAATATATTTAATTATTGTCTAATTTAATTCGTATACCAAATCTTTATTATAATAACATTCTTTTAAAATTATTTAATATTTCATACGTTTCTGAGGTGTTTTCCTATATTACTCTTTTGTAAAAATAATAAAAATTTGAAGTTAAATAAATTTAAAACTAAGTAAAATCAGGCACGGTAGTCGATTGTCTGCATACAGAGGACCATGGGTTCAATCCTTGGCCTGGATAACATCCAAAGTTACAGAAGATTAATTAAAAATTTATAATTTCATCCCGTTTTGATAGTGTTTCTAACGTTTTTTATATTTGTTTTTATTAGAAACTGTGTTTTTTCTAAATACATAACTTGAATACGAGATCGATTCCCTACTGGAAATCTTCCGGAGTTTTTCAGCATATAAGAGAATAAAATTCCAAATTCAATCGGCTTTAGATGGCTATAACTTTACGAAAGAAAAGAAATTAGGAAGAAGCAATGTAGATCATATTAAAGTTTATATATATATACATAATTGGTGCTTTGTAACCGCTGAAGCGATTTTCGGCCGAGCTCCTCATCCAATTTTTGGTTTTGAGTCTTAATGTTTTTCCAAAAAATGGAGGGATCTACAATTTATACTAAGCCGCCTCCGAACGGCTGATGGGTTTTTTATGAGGAGTCTTTACTTCATGTCCGAAATACACTAGGAGGAGTTGACATTCCTTGCCGAAGGGCGACCGCAATTAGAAAATTAACTTAATTTTTTATTTAAATTAGTTTTCTACAACTTTAAGATGTTGGCAGTACCAGCATTTGAACGCTGGCATTCCGAATGGCAGTACGGCTGTCTGTCAATCGTGTTGGCTACCTTTTTTAAAAATAGGTAAAATTTAATGTAAGCAGATTTTTAGTTGAAAGACGAAATATTTATTTTTTTTCTTGAAATTTGAAGGTCTAGTGAGAAAATTATAGCTAGGTTGTAGTCTCTAAAATAAAAAGAAGCTGAGAAACTTAAATTAACAATTCAAAAAATTTTCCAGAGGACAGTTTTTGCACAAATTTTTAGAATCATCCCCATTTTTGATTTTATTACTTTCGCAAAAAAGAATAAAATTTGAACCTTGGATTTTGAGGTAATTTTTGAACACCTTTTCACATATTCATCGTTATCCCAGCTATGTAAAACTGGACGAATGTTGGTTTTGAAGTGCTCAGGGGTTAAAAGTTTATACGCATAAGCACGGTGTTTCCCGTAGTTCCACAAAGAAGTCCAAGTGTATCAAATCACACGAGAGATTACGAGGCCAGGGATATTTCTTTCGCAATAAAGCAATATTCGCTCGTTTCGTTTGGTATGTGGCACATATTGTGTAAGTCGTGTTCTTCAATAGCAGGCCAAAAAAATTCGGTTATCATTCGACCATAATGCTTCAAATCGATAGTGACGTTTTAAAGCTCACCATTTTTGTAGTAAGTTTGTAGTAAGTTTTAACAAACTTAATTGAATTTGAATAATTTGTGCGATCGATTATCTTAAATACTTGACTTTTAACTAAAACAAAACATATTTGGCTTATCAATTGTGTTCAAAAGATGTACTTTTGAAAGCCCGAAATATTTAGCTCCATATTTCAGATAACTTCAAAATTAATTCTGCTAAATATTAGGTGTAATATAAAGAAATCCATTATTTTTGCAATGGATGGCGTGATTTATGTGTATCTCGCGTTGTATAAGTCCGATCGGGTTCCGCCAGATGGCGTTAGAAAGATGACATTTCCGACAGTTTTGTGATTGGTTGATTCTGTTTTGTTTGAGCGTGCGTCAAAGATCAAGACTAGCAAAGGGAAAGTACGTTAAATTCTACAGATTTACTTCGATAAGGGCGAAAATGCAAGCCAGGCAGCTGAAAATGTGAATAACGTTTATGGTCCTGATAATATTACAGTCAATGCACAATTTTCGTTTCATTCCGGTAATTTTGATGTAATAGATGCTTGACGGAGTGAAAGGCCTATTGTCGAAAATGTCGATGAAATCATGGACATTGTCGAGTCCGACCGTCATATAAGCACTTTTTCGATTGCTCAAAAGCTAAAGATTGCACAAAAAACTGTTTGGAACCATTTGAATCAGGCTGGATACGAAAAGAAAAAATTAAACTATTTAATTTCATGCAAAAATAATGGATTTCTTTTTACTACAATAATATTTTTATTTTATAAAAATGCAGTCGACAGCACAAAAAAAAAATTACTGATCAGATCGGTCAATTGTCTTTTAAGTGATCACTTTTACCGAAAATCCTTAAAACGGAAAAATTTCAGGGGATCTAAAATTTGTTTGATTTTTTTTTTTTTTTTGGGAAATTAATTTTGGATTTTCTGAGGATAACCAACTTAGAAAAAAATAATTGATGTTCGATATTGTTTTAAATAGGTATATATAAACTATTCGTATAATTGAATATACTATACTCCGAGATTCTTAAAATTTTCTTGTTTTTCTTCTCTTCAGTGTTGCTACTTTTTCGCTTACCCATTCATTTTTATTTTCTTTCAACTTTTTTTGTTTGCTATTTTCCTCTTCGTGTCTCCTTTCGGTGTTATCAAAATGTAGCACAAATATGTCAAATGAAAAGTTTAAAGCGGATTCCTGCTTTCTTGAGCAACTTCTTTACCTCAATACTGTTATTCTTGGTTGTTTAGAGTTTGGCCATTACATACTTATGGAATGCCATAAAGCTACATTCCGTTTTACTGGAGAGTGATTTTTTTATTCTAACTTTGGCCGACACAAAGCGTTACCATGAAATATATTTATATAAAAATATATATGTATTTATTTTATGCGTTTATGTGATTGTGTAGCTAATAAATACATAAAGTATATAGGTAAATATCTGCATAACTTGAGTTTGCTTCCTTTTAGGAATTTCCATTTACATATGTATATCTATATGCATTTATAATATACATATATAAAAAAACGTGTTTATGTACGTATGTGCATGTGCTTGCGGTCTAACTTTGCGATAAAGTGACGGAAATTTCAGCAGGAAATATGGAAAAGTTGAAACTTCTTGTTACGCATTTCCGGCCATCCGTTGCAACTATCTATCCACAACTATTTTTTGATTCGCTTTTTTTTCTATTGTTTTTTTTTTGGTTCTTCCACCAACTTCTGCACTTTTTAGACACTGCTGTACTTTCTAACTGCAGCCTCCGGCTGGTATGCAGTTTTAAATTTTTTTCCCCCTTACTTTGCATAGTCTTACTTCTTTCTGTTTTGTTATATTTAGTTTAAACTTTTGTTGTTGTTATTATTGTTACTGCTGCTTGGCGTTCAAATAGCCTGCTTATGTGTTTGAATTTTTCTCCATTGTAGTTTTTGCACTTTTTGTTGTTCTTTAGAACTTTAAATTATTTTTGTTTTATTATCATTTTTTTGTATTTTTTTTTCCAAAGTAGCAAAGCACTTTGTAAAATATTTTTATTTTTTTCTCTTCTTTTTAACCATAACAGACTCAGGTAATATTTTAGTAGTGTTTCAGTGAAAAATGTGTAGTTTGAGTTAAAGAAAAAAATAAAAAATAATATTTGTATGGTCTTTTGTTTAGTTGAGTATAGGCTTTAAGCATTTAATTTCTTATTTCTTATTCTTTGTACGGAAAATGTATTCAAAGGTGGTCAGAATCTGCTTACACTCTTAGGAAACTGTTTGCAGTTTTTAAACTTCATACTTTACAAATATATTCAGTCAAAATCAAACATGTTTAGTTTTAGTTAAGAGTCAGACATTTACGTAACTGGATCGCTTACGAACCACATAACTGGTTAAAATTGTCATAACCTGCTACAAAAATGTTGATTCAAACATGGCCACGTTTCGTGCTTTAAAAGGCATTTATGGTGCACCGAATGGTCCGAAGTCCAGCTTACACAACAACTGAAGGAAGCCGACCATTCGGAACGCCGCTTAGTATGTTATTCGTTGATTCTAGCGGAACTTAATTCGATTCAAATTTGATTAAAAAGTGTTGGTTTGCGATTCTGAGGAACAGATTCAGATATATTTTGAAATTTTATTACTTTATTACTTAAAGTAAACTTAAATATTTTCATAATATGAAACAACGAGATATCTGAATTGAAATGTGTCTTGATGGGAATAAAAATAATAAAAAAAACCCGGTATATACGTGTAGCTAAAAAAAAAAAACTGGAAGTGTACATCGTGGCAGGTTCTGAAGACTTTAAAGGCGCTGAAAATGTTTTTTAGGATTTTTAATAACAAACTGTACAAGAAATGGCAGAAAAGTAAGCGAATGAAATCTAGATTCTTGACAGAAAATCAACGTTTTTATAATAAGGTGGGACTTCTAGTATATATGCCAAAACAATCTGTCGGTAATACAAGTGATGGCAATTCTGCTCAAAGATTTTTTAGAGATTCACGACTCTGTTCTGCGACATGGCAATAGACCCGAAGAAATTCAAATTATATGCCGAAGAAGATAGAAAATTGTATTTGAGGCACTACTCTTGGTATTACATGCCAGCTAGTATCCACAAAATCCTTCTGCATTCAAAGGAAATCATAGAAGCATGAATTTTACCCTTAGGTCAGCTAGCAGAAGAAGCTCAAGAAGCGAATAACAAAAAGAAAAAAACGAGAATATCTCAGCCGTAAAACCAGTAGAAAAGATACAAACAGGGATATTTTAAGTCGATTCTTTATTGCGTCTGATCCACTCATTTCATCTAAATTTTGTCCAAAAAGAAGAGACCGCAGACTACCCAAGGAAATCATTATGTTATTGAATAGATCAAGTGGAGAAAGTTCATTGCCAAAATCATCATTAGAAGGCGACAACTATAAAATTATGCAGACATATGTACCATTACCTATATTTTTAATTAAATTAATTATTTTATTACGCAAAAAATTTTTGATAACCAGTTGACTTTAGGAATATAAATATCTCTAAAATTTGCTAAATTCAGTTATGTATTTGAAATCCTAAAAACCAACTGCAAATAAAAAAATTATTTATATGAAATTTTTGAAAAAAAAACTCACATTACAATTCATTACTTATGTTTCGCAAAATGTTAGAGATATATCAAATTTAATATGATTTTCGAGTTCGGCACCGAAGTTTTATCTAAGATTGGTTATTTTAGCAACGAAATATATGTTTGGCACAAGAAAAATGATTGAGCTCCGCTGGAATCGATGAATAACACACTGTGCGCCGTACTAACGTCGATTGGGTGCTTGAACAACTTGCAGTGGACGGCAATTTTTCGAACAAATTTTTTTTAAACGATGAGGCACATATCTTACTCGAAGTATACGTAAATAATTATTATTTATTACACCGAGAAAAAACTTTATTGTCTGGTATGCGCTTTGGCTTTGAGGTGAGATTGGACCTTACTTCTTTGAAAACGACAACGGCGAAACACTGTCACTGTCAACTCTGAGCGTTATGGTCGCACAATATTGTAACTGACTTTTTTTGGCCTTCAATTGAAGACCACGACTTGGATAATATGTGCTTTCGACAAGATTATGTCACATGCCACACAACAGGAGCGAAAATGTCTTCATTGCGAGAGAAATTTCACGTAACCTTTCGTCTTGATGATGTCAATTTGCCTTCGAGATCGTGCGATTTAACATCGCTGGACATTTTTTTTTTGTGGGGCTACGCTAAAGACCTTCTTTATGCAGATAAACCTTTAATTCTTGACCACTTGAAAGCCAATATTCGTCAAGTTATAGCCTAGATACCCCCAATATGTGCCGAAATGTGGTCAAAACCTACCTCAAAACGATCAAAATTTGTAAAAATTCGCGAGGCGGCTAATTGAGTGATGTAGTGTTTCACTTAAATGCTAAAATTCAAACTTTATAATAAAAAGAAGTTCAAGTTTATTTACGTTTATTTTCGAAATTCAACTGATCCTGTAAAATACTGATTCAAACGCCTTTAATGCTTCAAACAAGTTTTGAAGTTGTCTCTCAGTTTGAGTATATTTTTAAAATAATTTTTGCCTTAGCCACCATGGTTGCTTTACAGTATCATTTTGAAAGAGTTACCTTAGCAGTTAGCTTGTCGCTGATCAACAGCTCTCACATCCGATCATTAGAGAGAATACAGCTGTAGCTTTAAAAAATTTATTATTTGCTCGAATGAGGGAATTCGGCTTGCTGTTTCTCGAGGAGGAGAGCGCCATTCGTCTTTGGAGTGATGTCCTTCTCCATTACATAGTACTCACAAGGTGTGTTAAACTTAGCGGCATTAAGCATTTTTTTATTATGTTGGTATGCTTGTCCCTGAAGTATTATGATTCTATTCCTGCTGCTTTTGTTCTTCGCATCTCTTTGTACTAACATCATCAGTAACTCCCCTATTTGTGATAAGGCAGCATGTAACAGAAGTAGTTCCCCTACCTTTATTGCTCTCATCTTGATATTTTCGAACTAGACTTATTTTACTTTGTATATCTATATTTAATTTACCCTTGACGAAAGCCAACCTTGCTGAAAAGCCCTCAGCAACCTGCCGAAGCACTTTATGTCCTTGTCGATGTTTTCGACTCTGCCTGAAGGAAAATTCGTAGGAACCCTTGTCTTTGAAAAATCCGAAGTACAGACGATCGAGCTGTCCGAATTAAACGTATATTTTTTTACACATTTCGAATAAGTAAACTGCCTTCTTTGAGATGAGGAAAGCGAAAAGATCGTCATGGAGAATATTCTGTGTTAGCGTTAGACGTAAAGGGAAAGTGATGTTATTGTTGCATTTGGCGACTACTAGTCTCTAAGAGGAAAAGGGCTCATAGTTTTGACTATCTCAAGAATACTGTTTTATGTCTTACAGGATTATGCTTTCAGTCAGCAACCTCTATCGTAACTGCATCATGCACCTATGCAAACCTAAAGGGTTTCAGTGTTCTCCAGCAGGTTTTCAAAAATAAAGTTTGCTTAAACTGCATTAACATACCTCTGTAAAACTATTCCTTTTGCGTCTGTTACGTCTGTGAGGCTAGGTTCAGCATGCAATGATCAAGGTGGTCCACCAGATACTCTCAAGGACACTCGCTGCTGATTCGGTATAGAATAGATATTAATTGATAGTGAAGCAACGTACCCATAAGCATCCCGTACAGTATGGTGTTTTTCAAGTACGAGTATAATAAATAATTAGGTGGTTTTAGGAATCGACTTGAGGTATCCTGCCAAAATTTTAGTCCTCCCATAATCAGAACCTTCTTTTTAACACCGAAAAAAAATTAAAAAACGATAGCGCTCAAAGAAAATCAAGGCGAGAAAGAGAGAGAGTACATACATCATCTGCAGACGTAAGGAGATTTAACTTGGATATTCCACTCTTTAAGATAAAATAATATTGCAAAAAACGTGAGACATTCTACAAAGAGTTATGTCTACAAATACATACACTACAGTGGAAGCATAAAGTAAAAAAAAGTAGCCATTTTTTAAAGAGTGCCTCGCATAGGCGAAATACCAACATTTAGTAAGAAGACCAGCAGCGGCACACCTGTGCCACAGAGTGGAAATTACTGAAGAAAGTTTGCATAGAAATAAGAAAATTTTATTTTTTTTAAGGAATACACACATGAACACGTATTTAAAAATAAGGATAATCTTGTATTTAAAAGCGCTAGTTAAAATCCGGCTTGTAACTAGTGTATTAAGAAAGCACAACTGGATGACTTTTTAAAAAAAAGGAAGTTATAATATAAAAATGGAGAAGTATTAAAGGAATGGAACTTGCATAATTAAGTCAGGAATATACCAGTCCGATACTAGTTCAAAATGGTTTAGTACAATTTTCACATAAATTTATGGTTGATACTATTTCAAAATATATTACTTGTTTTACACCTAAATAAGTTTATTTTTTAATCTCTATATAACAGGGATCCAAGTAGAAGTAATTTTTTAATAGCACTTTTCTGGCAGATCATGCGTGAGTCGTGTCAAGCTGTCATATTATTTTTGTTCAGTATTGTTTGGCATTTCACCATGCAAGGGCTTACGCCTGAACAACGTTCACAAATCTTTCAACTTTATTACGAAAATTTACGTCCTGTAAAGAATGTGTTTCGCACGCTTCGCTCAACTTATGGTCAACATCATCGGGGTACTGAGCATACCATTTGCAACACCATAACCCATCTTGAGACTCAGCACTCATTATTGGATAATATTCGACCGAATAGACCACGTACCGCACGCAGTGAAGGAAATATAGTGACCGTAGCTAAGAGTGTACACGTGGATAGTCGATTCGGCGTCGTTTTCAGCAACTCGGACTGACTTTTGGAACGACGTGGCGCATTCTCCGTCAAGATCTTAAATTGAAAGCGTACAAAATACTTCTTGTGCAAGAACTGAAGCCGTTCGACCTTCCCAAGTGACATCGCTGCGCTCTAAGGGCTCATGAAAAGTTCCAAGAAGATCCAACTTTTTCGAGCCAAATTTTGTTCAGCGATGAGGGCCAGTTCTGACTCAATGGGTATGTAAGCAAGCCAAATAGCCGCATTTGGGATAAAAACCAATCTAAAGAGACTCAGGAGCTGCCACTTCATCCAGAAGAAAAAAACGGTTTGGTGTGGTATGAGGGCCGGTGAAATCATCGGTCCATATTTCTTCAAAACTGATACCGGTGAGAAAGAAACCTTCAATGGCTAACGTTATCACGCCACGATAACCGACTATTTGATGCCTGAAATTGAAGCTCGTGCTCTCGGCGATATTTGGTTCCAACAAGACAGTGCCACTTCCCGCACACCACATCAATCAATGGATTTATTAAGAGAACACTTGGGTGAGCAGATATTTTAACGTTTTGAGTCGGCCGATTGGACACCAAGACCAAGTGATATCACATCGTTAAAGTTTTTCCTGTGAGAATATGTATAGTCCAAAGTCAATGCAGACAAACCTGCTTGGATGCAGAACTTGGAGCAAAATATCACGCGTGTCATTCGCCAGTTAACAGTCGAAATACTCGAAAAAGTCATCGAAAATTAGACTGAATGGCTGGACCGTGTGAGACGTAGCCACGGCCAACATTTGGAAGAGATAATCTTCAAAAAATAAATGGCAAAGAATGTTCTTTCGAATGATAATGAACATTCACCATTCAATTTGGATTTTCTGTGTAATTTTTTTTTTTGTTCAAGAAAAGTAGGGAACCTCGAAATGTATCAACCTTAATAAAAGGCTTTGTCCTGAATGACTGACGGTTCAACTCAGAGCTTAAACCATTGATCGTAGAGATCTAAAACTTAGAGAGTGTATTTCGCGTATGACGTAGGTATCTGATAAGAAAGGATTTTCTGAGACGTGGACCTGGGACCGATCAATTTAAAAATATCGAAATAATTTTTAAATCCTTCGATTTTCATGCAATTTGGTACACTGGTAGCTATTTACTTAAATTGATATTGGAAATCCTTTTTACTTCGTGTCCACTTCACGGGATCGATCTATTCGAAAATTTTGAGTTTATCGTTTGATTCAAATAAATTTAAACTTATTTATTTGAATCAAACGATAACGATGGTATAATGAAATAAAAAATTACAATTCCATGCTATCGAAGTCGCAGGAAAACTTTAGTTATATGATAAAAAAATTAAAGAAAATGAAATAATATTAATTTATCAAGTCGATAGCCTTGACTAGAGTTTCATGAATATTTGCTTCTATAATTAAAAATTGTAAATGTTAGTATCGGCTTTTAATAACAGGTAATATGTATATAAGATACTCTAAAAAGTTAAATAATTCTCCTGAAAAAATATTGTAAGTACTGGTGGCACTTGTTTATGTGTCCCCAGTAGTGTGATAACTAGTGTCTGACTAGTATATTTTCGCACCAGTTTGAAATTGCATTTCTGTGCACAACAGCTTTATATCGACTTTATGTACGCCTGCGCCACTGCTATGCACGGTTGCTGCTTACAGACAGATATGCTAAAACATGCACACGCACACACACATATGAATAACACACCTCCAACACATTTGCGCCTGTCGTCTACTGTAGCAGCTGGCAAAACTTTTTCGTATACTTGGAATTTTTTAATAAACATAAATGTTGGCTAGCGTTAGCTGTTTTGATATAAAAGAAAACAAAAAGAACGGAAGAACAACAACTCTAACAAAAACAAAAGCAAACCAAAACAAATTTGTTTTGTGCCACTTTTTGAAAAAAAAAAAAACAAAAAAAAAACAAAACGGCACAAGCTTACGGTTGTTGTTTTAAACTTTCATTTTTTTACGAAAGTGATTTACTTCTTTTTTACATTTTTTGTTTTTGTTTTTTTTTTGTAATAACGAAAGTAATATGAAAAAAGTTGCTATACTGGGCCACAAGTGTCCTTCCAACGCGGTAAAAGTGCTTATATACACTTTTTTTTCGGTATTTGCCACGCACCGTCACACACCTGTGTACATATGTATAAGCACACATACAAGCAAACGCGCACACAAAAAAAAAAGCTGCGGTGTGTCCTCTTGTGCGTCTCTCGTGCGTTGCGCAGCAGAAGTTGTTATTTAATACAAATAAAGTTGCGCACTTTTTCTTTTACTTTGATCTTCATATTTTTTTTTATTGATGTTTACTTTAATTCGCTGAAAGCTGTCCGAAACTGTGCTCGAAAAGAACTTATGAAAAATATTACGAATAAAACAGAAAAAAAAATAGCAATATTTTCACTGATAAAAAGCAGAAAATGATACGTTAAAAAGTTTTTCATTTACAATACACACACATATAACCATACATATATTTACTCTACCTTTACATACATATATACGGGCATATTTGTATATATACATGTAAATTTAAAACGATTTTTTGTATACTGAAGAACTCAATACACACGCTGGTATAGGTACTACACTCAAATCGTTACACTGACGGTTGTCCATAGAGCAAAAAAAAAAAAATTAAACAAAAAAAAACTTTTAATCAAAATTATAACCTCATCTTTTTTTACGCAAAAGTTTTCACCGGCAGACAATTGAGTACAAAAAACATATACTGCCAAAAAAAAAAACTTCAAAATAAATATTAGTACTTCAATTTTATTTGACCAAATGCTTACACAAAGTTGTAGCATATCATTAGGCGCTGCTCATGGAACTAGACCTACTTTACGAACTTGATGAACTTTTTAGATAAATATTTTATAACAATTTTTTTGTGTATTTTAAGCTGAAATTTAACTGAGCAAATTTGTTCAACACTCAACAAATGTGTGTCAGTTTGTAAGATGAGTAGTATATATATATTTAGAATTTAAAAGGGATTATTATAAATTAAAAAGCAACCTTTTATCTATTGTCTATTACCATTTACTACGAAAATTCACGAATATATTCGCGCTTGGGTCTTCTTATGGTCAGCATAATCGGTATACTGAGCGTAATATTCGCAACACCATCACCCATCTTGAGACCCAGCATTCATTATTGGATAATATTCGATCGAATAGACCACGTCCAACACGCAGTGAAGAAAATATAGCGGCCGTAGCTGAGAGTGAACAAGAGACCGTGGAGAGTCGATTGGGCGCATTTCACAGCAACTCGAAATTGCCGCATTTAGGACTAACATTTGAAAGAGATAATCTTCAAAAATTATAATAAACATTCCCAATTAAATTTGAATTTTTTGTGTTTTTTTTTTCCTTAAGAAATGCGGAACCTCGAAACTTTTCACCCTTAATTAATAAAAAAGGGATAATAAAGTATCAAAATATCACAACTCGTTGAAGAAGCTCGTCTGAAAATCTTTTAAGCTAGTTGTATATTGAATATTTATTATTATTATTATTTTTTTTTTTTAATTACACACTGCACACCCACCACTTAATAATTCGATGTTTCTAAAAATGTCAAGATTCTGAAGGGTGGTTAAATTTTCAAGGGCCGATGTTGATTTTGAATAAAACACAAACTATTTAGGAAATTATTGAAATTTTATTTTATTATGATATATTGGTATTACTCAATTATGTATGTAACAAAATATCGGCCAAATGAGCGCCGCGACCTCGGCGGCACACCTCCATACGATGGTCCAAATTTTTGATGACGCTGAGGCATAATGGAGTTTTTATGCCGTTAATGTGCCGAATTATCTCATCCTTTAGCTCTTGAATTGTTGCTGGCTTATCGACGTACACCTTTTCTTTCAAATAACCCCAGAGAAAAAAGTCCAACGGTGTCAAATCACATGATCTTGGGGGCCAATTGACATCGCCATTACGTGAGATAACACGGCCATTGAATGTGTTGAGCAAAAGAGCCATTGTTTCGTTAGCTGTGTGGCAAGTGGCACCGTCCTGCTGAAACCACTTATCGTCCACATCCATATCTTCCAATTGTGGCCATAAAAAATTCGTTATCATCTCACGATAGCGAACACCATTCACAGTAACTGCCTGACCGGCCTCATTTTGGAAAAAATACGGCCCGATGATGCCGCCAGCCCATAAACCGCACCAAACAGTCACTCTTTGTGGGTGCATTGGTTTTTCGACAATCACTCTTGGATTCTCATTCGCCCAAATGCGGCAATTCTGTTTATTGACGAATCCACTGAGGTGAAAATGTGCCTCATCACTGAAGATGATTTTCTTCGAAAATTTTCATAATAAGTCTGGATAACTTTAACACGTTGTTGGATTGTGTATCTCTCCATGGTTCAAATTGAGTAAGTCTGAAATAGAGAAATGTCAAATTAAATTCGGAAAAAAACTTAGCGTTTAGGTGTGGTTCACATTCAACATCGGCCCTTACAATTTAACCATTTAGGCGCTACCAAGAGTGACACCAAAAAGGAAAGCTTTAAAGCTCAGCTGTAAACGGAAGCATGCCTTTTGTCAACAAAAAAGACGTATACTCGCTAAAGAAGGAAATACTTGCGAAAATTATGTGACAGGAAGTATTTATTTGCACCAGCTTGCGGCGCAACACATGCCCCTAATAAACGCTTTGCACAAAAGTACAAAGTAAGGAAAATAAAAAAAAAATAAGAAATTCAAAAAAAAAATTCTAAAAATTAATAAAAGCACTAAATATACAAACGGAAGTATATAAGATTTTAAGTACTTATGTGTCACTTAAGTACCACTTACGAGGTACCATTTCGCGTTGACACTAATGCACAATAAAATTTATGTTTTATTTTCGCTTTCTTTTTTCATGTTTCCCTTTTTAATTTATTACCCATTCTTTTGCGTTTTCTGTAGTTTTGAATATAAGAAATATGGATTATAAAAAATGTAGGTAATGAGGTGAATAAGAGCAGAAGAGCACATAAGTACAAAAGTATAGAAAGTGTAGTCTAAGTGTTGAAAAGCAGGCGCAATAGCTTAGTAGTTTTGAGTGCAGACTATATCCTGGAAGGTCAAGGTTCAAGTACTGGTCATATAACAAAATTTTTAATTATAAAAATATATATTTTTCCTAATTGCGGTAGTCCCTCGGAGGCGGCCACACCACTATTTGGAAGAGAAGCTCGGCTTAGAATTGCATCTACGAAGCTCTTTATGCATTAGTCCATTAAAATTGCATAAAATTTAACGATTTAATCACAATAATTAGAGTTAGTCAATTTGTATCGAATAGAACCGTATTGCTCCATAACTTTTTAGCATTTTGAAGGTAATGACATTGTACCTCTCTCATAGAAACCCTTGTCTTTATTAGCAAAAAGTACGGAAAATCGATTTTCAAAGGCTTCTCTTGAGGTCACTTCTTCACCAACCAAATCGAGAGCAGATGGAAATCACTTGGTGAGAGGTGGGAACTATGAGATGAATGCGTAAAACCCTCCCAACCAAGCCTTTGAAGCTACCGGAAAGTTTCTATCCATGTGTGTTGTCTGATTTTGCCCTGATGAAACACAATTTCCCTCCCGTTGGCCAAACATGGGCACTTTTGTGTGATTCGTTATTTTAGACGATCGAATTACCCACCAAACATAACAACAAAACCTTTTTGGCCGTCAATCCTGACTTGGGGACCATATCAGTGCTCTTCGCTCAAGACCGTTTTCGTTCGACGTTGCAGTAAGGGGTTCACTTTTGATCACCAGTCGCCATCTACTCTAGAATTTAGTAGATTTTGTTACGATACCGCAGCGATTCACCGATGGAAATTCCGTCCATGAGATTTTTTATCGTTAACTGATGTGGGGCAACGTATTTTACATAAAGAATCGGATCTTAAGGCTTATAAAGTTCAGTCCACACAAGAACTCTAGCCAGCGGATCATCAACAACTGATGAAGCCCATTTTCACCTCGGTGGCTACTTCAGTAAAGCAACTCTGTTGCATCTGGAGCTCGGAAGTCCAAGATTTAGTGTTTAAAAGCCTCTCCATCCTCATCGTGCTTGGTGCGGTTTATGGTCCGGTGGGGTCGTTGGACCTTATATTTTTTCGAAAATAAGGCTGCAGCAACAGTTACGGTGAATGGATTGCGCTACCGAGAGATAATCAATTATTTTTTATGGCTAAAAATGGGTGATATTGATCTGTTTGCTTTCAACAAGATAGCGCTACGTCCCACATAAGCAACGAAACCATCGGTCTTTTAGAGGGAAAGTTTCAGGACCGTGTTATCTCTCGAAGAGGTGATCGCAATTGGCCACCGAGGTCTTGTGATTTAACACCGTGCGACTTTTTAAGGTCTACACCAACAGACCAAAGTTGATTCAAGACCTAAAAGGTTGAATTAATGAACTGTTGAGGGCATACAGTAGCCTCTTTGCGATGTGGTGATGGAAAGCTTCATAAAAAGAATACGGCCCTGTAAGCTTAGCGGCGGCGGCCAATTGGCTGATATTGTTTACCATTATTAATGCCATATCTTGCTCTTTACATTAAAATAAGCATCCAATTCTTCTTCTTATTCTTTATTGGCGGTGGCAACGCTTATGCGATTATAGCCGAATCAATATTAGCGCGCCATTCCTCGCTTCCTTTCGGTGTCTGGCGCCAGTTGGAAATACCAAGTGAAGCCAGGTCCCTGTGCACCTGATCCTTCCAACGGAGTGGAGGTCTTCCTCTTCCTCTGTTTCCACCAGCGGGTACTGCATCGAATATTTATAAAGCTGGAGTATTTTCATCCATTCGGACGACATGAAGAGGACCATAAATCGTTCGCCAAACTTTTCTCTCGAAGAGTCCTAGAGCCGACTCATCAGACGTTGTCATAGTCCATGCTCCCGCACCATATAGCAAGATGGGAAAGATAAGCGACTTGTAGTGCTTGGTTTTCGTTCCCGAGAGAGGAATTTACTTTTCAATTGCCTACTCAGTCCAAAGTAGCACTTGTGGGCAAGAGTGATTCTGTATTGGATTTCCAGGCTGACATTGTCATTGATGCTAATACTGGTCCCTAAATAGACGAAATTATCTTCGACCTCGCGTGTGCGATGTCTCTTTGTTTAATGACAGGAGATATTTCGTCTTGCCCTCATTCACTACCAAACCCATTCGTTTCGCATCCTGATCAAGTCTGGAGAAAGCAGAACTCACGGCGCGCTTGTTGAGGCCAATGATGTCAATATCTTCGGCATACGCCAGCAGCTGTACACTTTTGTAAAATACTATACCTTTTTATTCAGCTCTGCAGCTCGTTATGACCGGTACCATCAGATAATAGTGATGATTTGATAAAATAATCCCAATAAACCCTAGCTTTCGATGGTATCTCATTCACTCTTCTTCTTAAACACCGTAAACTAAACACCGTTACTTGCGGCCCAATACAGGAGATTTTGAGTATTGCTCTCATTCACTAGAGTCTGGTATTCTGTCTGACAATTGCAGAATTAACATCTCATACATCTCTTCTGGCACTTTAGCTCGAATTAAAGTTATTCAACAATGTCTTAAATTCACGTTCATCATTTGTGACGTCGGGACCAGAGAGCCCCCATTGTTGTATGTAGCTATTTACAGGTCTTAAGTTCGCCAGGTCACGTGACTTCAATTAAAGCCGGGGTAATTGTGCGTATTTCACAAGTTGGTAGTTACCGTTGTTGTTGTTCATCACACAAACACTCAAATAAATACAATTTCCTCCACCACCATTCCCCACAGTCACATACCAGAGCACACGCTGCTCATTATTCAAACGCACTCCCCTCCTCAACCAACGTCGTCAACATGCGAGTACACGGCTTTCCTTGTTTTCACTTGCAACTCCAAGCGGCAGCCTGAGCTCCAATAGTTGTTTATTCGCAGCACAATTTAGTGTGCAAAAAGGTGGGCGGTCGGCTGAAGAGTGTTGCTTGTTGCTATTGTTGTTGTTGTTTTTCTAATGACGCGTACCACAGTGGCTTGTATTTGTGGGCGTTCTGTTGTTCGGTTTGATTTTTTGGCGGTTCCTGCACGTACAATTGTTGACATCGTCGTCGCTCTCATCGTCGTTGTGTGTCTCACGTGGCCGCGTGGTAGTACGTGCATGCGGTTGTAAATGTCATTTTGGTAAAAGTCTTTTAAAATGTTGCTTGTTCATGTGCATTAAGTGAAAGTTAAAAGATGGTAGATTTTTATCGCGGGAAGAGTTTGACTCAGGGGGAGGAGTTGACTGCACGCTGAGATACTATTCTTGTTTTTAATTTTTTTTTATAATTGTTATTTTGTTTGGGAAAAAAGTTTTTTTTTTTGAATCTCAGTTTCAATTGTCAAGTTCATCTGATTATTAGTGTATAAAGCTGGGAGAGAAAGATTTGTATGAGGGAGTCATAATGATATTTATTACTTTCAGAATGGCAAAAAGTTATCAAGATAAAAGGTGCATCTTTGACTTAAATCGAACAGTGCTAACTGTGGTAAAAAGCTATATGGCACCATTCATCTCTTCTTTTCGCTGACTGGCGCCCTTTGGAAATACTAAGCGAAACCAGGTCCCACTCCACTTGGTCCTTCCAACGGAGTGGAGTTCTTAATCTTCTTACTCTTCCTCCAGCAGATACTACATCGCATATTTTCAAAAAAATTAGTGCTTTCATCCATGTGGTCGATCTTCAATCGCTGAATAATGTCATCGTATAGCTCGTACAGCTCATAGTTCCATCTTTTGCAGTAGTCGCTGTAGTCGATACGCAAAGGACCATAAATCTTTTGCAAAACTTTTTTCTCAAAGACTCCAAGGGCCGACATTGTCCACTCTTATTCACCATATAGTAGGACGAGAATGATGAATGACTGATAAACTTTGGTTTTCGTTCGCCCAGAAAGAACTTACCTTTTCCTTTTCCTGAGTAGGCAGTCTAAAGGGGCACCTGTTGGCAAAAGTGATTCTGCATTGGATATCAAGACTGATATTATTATTCGTGTTAATGCTGGTCCCTTAATATGCAAAATTATCTACGACCTCGAAGTTATGGCTGCCAGCAGTGACGTGGGAGCCGAGATAAAAATGCGATACTGTTGGTTTGATGATAATTCGTCTTGTCTTCGTTCACTACTAGACCCGTTCGTTTCGCTTCTTTATCAAGTTCTGCAGACTTGAGAACTGACGGCGGGGTTGTTAAGGACTATGATATAAATATCATCGGCGTTCACCATGTGTTATATTTAGCTTTGCAGCTCTTATTATTTTCTCAAGCATCAAATGGAAGAAATCCCAGGATCAGTAGTCACCCTGTCTGAAACTTCGTATGGTACCGAATGGCTCAGAGAGGCTCTTCCCAATTTCGTGCTGCGGTGTCTACGTCAGTATAGAAGGAGAAGAAAAATGTAATACATTCCACCCATTGACGTGTAATATATTGTAATATATAAAATTTTCTTATCACAGCAAAATCTTCGAAAACGGCTATTCAGATTTTTATTAGCATATAAGGCAAGTATGGGAATCAGCCAACATCTGACCTATGCAAAAAAAATTCAATTATAGTTCCATTTACTTGACATTCGGTATGCAGCAAGACTATTCATTTTTCTTTGAAGTGGACCAGGGATCGAAATACTGAAAAAGTTGTATTTATGGTTCGATTTACTTGAAATTCGTTTTTTATGGGAAGGGGATTCTTCTTCTAGAAAAAAGTATATATGCTCATGGTTCGCTTTAGTTATATACTCGTATACTTTTGTTTCCTGGATAGCGACAAAGAACACGGAAATTAGTTCGATTTATTCGACAAAAGAATCGCCGACTGAGTGACAAAAGTCAGTATGAATTGGATATAGCTTAAGAGTATTCTATTCGCATTTTTATTATTCTGCGGCTGCTATTCTTATATGTTCAATTTAAGTGTGAATAAACATAGTTCCGAGCGGTGCGCTTGGCTTACTCCAAGGCCTTCATATTAATGTTTCCATAAAAGACTTTGGGTAGCGAGGAAATGCACACACATACAAGTAAGTAGATAGATCAAACTATATATAACATAGTTACCATCTAACTTCTGCTATTTAGTGAAGTCATAAGAAGATTTGTTTCAGGGAATATTCCCAAAGATCTAAATCAATTATGGGGATCATAAGTGGCTGAGTGATCGAGCTATCCTTGCTGCAACAAACTAAGATTTCAATGATCTCAGCCGACTATTCAGTCCAATATTGGGAGCAAATCCGTCGCATATAAGTCAATACACAATGGCGGAAGCAGATGAGACAGTCAACTATACAACAGAATTTTCGAATTTTTTGGACTTAGCAGCGGTTAATTTTGAAAACCGATGCACCCATTATAATGATATATAATATTAACCACTAAATTACAGAGGAACGTAATTGAAGCCACCATTCTGACTGGACCTCATAAAGATGAAGGCGTCTTCATTTCTGGAGTCCGTTTCATTCTATCCGATACTCCCTTTCAGTTCCAGCGAATATAGTTCCCTTATCTATCATTGCTCTTTTTAATGGTTCGATTTATTTATATTAACTTTTAGATATTTTTTTCGGAAGTACAACGTTACAATAAACCAGATTTGCTTGGCCCATTCCATAACCCCATTGATAGTCAATACGTTGATGCAAGGTCAGGGCTATATGGTGGATACAGCAACAGTTCCCAGCCAAGCTTTCTCAGTTTTTGATGAGCGACCAAAGATGTGTGCGGTCCTGGTGGAATATGACACCTTTACGATCGACCAATTCTGCCCACTTCTCGTTGATGGATGTACTCAATTTGTCCAGTTGTTCACAGTAAAAATCCAAATTAATCGTTTGGTGCCTTGGAAGCAGCTCAAGATATACCACACCCTTCCAATACCACCAAACTGAAAGCACAATCTTCTTTCGGTGAATATCAGCCCTTGAAGTGGTTTGTGATGCTTCATCATGCTTGGACCATGATCGATTTCGATTGACGTTATTGTAAGCAATCCATTTTTCATCTCCAATTATGATTTGTTTCAGAAACGGTTCATATTCATTGCGTTTAAGATGCATATCACAAGCGTTGAAGCAGGTTGCTGAATGAATTTCATCCAATTCATGTGATACCCAAACATCAAGCTTTTTGTACCAGTCCACCACGTCTTATATGATTATGAATGGTTGATTTTGACATACTTGAGTTCTCTTCAATCTCGCGCTCAGTTACTTTGACGATCCGATCCGATTAAAGCCTTAATATCCTCATCATCAATTTCACTTGGCCTACCTGAATGTGGCTAATCTTTGACAAACCAACTTCGGCACTCTGTTTCTTTTAAGGCTTTATCACCATACATATTATACAACTTTTTAGCAACCTGAGCTGAATTTTTTCCTTCAAGGAAATAATAATGTTAAAAAATTGCGAAAATGTTCTTTTGTGGGCTCCATATTCGAATTGAAGCCAAACAAACAAATATAAACAAAATATAAATTGACTGCTTATAACCGTGAAAAGAAAAAATACAATTAAATACTCACAAGCTGTTCAACAAAAATTGTCAATGCCGTCTTAATGAAGAAACGCTGGCCTCTCTTGGGGCAACCCAATATATAGGAAGTGGTATGTGTGCTTATATGGGATGCGTTTCCGTGCCTTGGTATAAATTTTTTTGAAATAAATTAAATAAATTAAAGATAGCTTTATTTTGGGAATTGAACCAGGTTTCGATTCATACGAGAGAATCATATTTATGATTCGATAAATTTAAAACTTAATCGACTAGTAGCCTGTTATTCAGATTAACATGCAAAAAATGACTCTTTAAAATCTTACTTATGGTTCCAGTGGCTTGAGATTCTTTTCTTTCTGTTCTATTAGACGATGAAACGCGCATTAGAAGATAGAAGAGATGCGCCCATAAATTTTGCAAGATCAGTCTACGTTGCCTGTTCGCGTGTTAGCGAATGATTTTTTTTCTTTGTTCTTGCGGCAAAAAACTAATCGGCTACTACCATTTCGTTTTGTGCAGATTTTAAGTTTATTGAAATAATTTTCAAAAGATTTGAACTTTCTCTTTTTACTATCCCTCTGTAGTTAAGCTAAAGTTTGGAATTGAGACGAGGCGAAGTTCGCCGGGTCCGCTAGTACCCATATATGCATACATATAATCATTTTTGACACAATTTTTTTCCATAACACTAGTTGTTCCGAACAATGTGGCCACAAATGACACACAACAAACAAGGTAATGAGCAAACACTAACCGGATGTTATTTTTTTTTTTGCCCACAAATGAGTATCTTTCATCTACAAAATATAAAGATGAATGTTTGTGGTTTGTAGTTAGTACAGGCATGCAAGCAAACCGCAGTTAAACAATAGTCAACAACAGTCGACACCGCAAACAACATGCATTCATACATAGGTATACGAGTATATTCACGTGCAACCCTCGCCTCGTCAGCAACCGAGCGAAAAATGCGGGCACGAGGTCGCTAATTTTGGACTATTTTTTGGGTGGGTTTTAGTAAAATTTTCTTTATGCGAAAGTTCACTTAAAAAGGTATGCCATTTATTGCAAACATATGCACATACAACCCAATTTTCACTCTCCCCCGCCCACTGTAAGGTATACCAGCAACCACGTATTGTCCACAGAATGAAAGAAAAAAGACCAACTCGTGTGCAAAGCTGGCGAGTGAGTGAGTGCCCGTGCACTCGTGTGGTTAATTTGTCGGAAAATTACTTTGGTTGTTGCATGCCGCCGCAATGTCTTTTGAAAATTTAGCATCCTCCATTGCCCAAACTGTTGGACATACATACATAAGCATACATACATACATAAACACACGAGTACACGTAATAATGATGTGGGCGCTGCAACATTTGTGGCTCCAGTAATTTTTGGCCTATTGTTGTTTGGTATTCTTGAAGTTTGGTTGTTTCGTAATTCTTTTTTTTTTTTTTAATTTTGTTTTGGTCTCGAAAATTGAAAATCGTTTATTTGTGCATTCATATGTACATACATTTGTACATTTGAACAAAATCTGTTGTTAATTGCTTTCAGTTGCAGAAAAGAAATGAAAATATGAAACATTTCACGAATTATCAGGAAGTACTTTAATTTGGCGCTAAGTTGCCTGGTGGATGATTGTGCCATTTAGCCATAATTGCCTCTTTGGCTTAATGTTTTTTCTCATTCTGTGAGTATTATGAAAAGCATATGAACTTAAATTATGACGTTTGAAAAATATAAAATAATAAAATTGTGTAAGATTATAGCAAGTGTTGTTTTCTTATACTTTTGATTTCATGCATACTGTAAAGTGCGAAGAAAGAAGTGTCGCACTGGTAAGAGCCACTCTTTCAAAGCCTTTTTCAGATAGAACTTTAGATATTAATCTCTATTGTCTTTGAGGACTAAATTGTCCTCAGGAATCAGGAATACTGAAATTCAAATAAAGTGATAAACTTTCAGGCTCCAACTCAGCAGTATTGGATACAAAATATAGGTATCCTTTTACACCCGACACAAGATTTCAACGAAATAGTATCTCTATCAGAAAAAATAGGTTTCAATCATAAATGAAATCCCAGAACCTAAGAAATGACAAAAGAAAGCTTCTAAATGTTTCCAGCTAAAAGTATGAAACCAATCAACGCTCTGAAAGTAAAAGCTGCGAATCCGTCCTCTTCGGTGGAAATCCTCAGAACGGCTAAACAAATACTTTTATCCAGTATATTGGGTTGACGGGGTTGACATTTTTTTGAACAGCTGTGACTATCTAATTGTATTTTTTCTTTTGACAGTTATAAGCTGTCACTTTTGACTTCCTTTAGAAAAAGTACGCGCCATTTTGTTTATATTCGTTTGTTTGGAGCCCACAAAAGAACATTTTCGCCTTATTTTACATACTTATTTCCTTAAAGGAAAAAATGCAGCGCAGGTTGCTAAAAAGTTACATAATTTATATGGCGATAAGGCCTAAAAAACACAGTGCCGAAGTTGCTTTGTCAAATTCCGTTCGGGAGATTTTTCACTCAAAGATAAGCCACGTTCAGGTCGCCCAAGTAAAGTTGATGATGACGATATCAAGGCTTTAATCGAATCGGCTATCATGTAACTGATTGTGAGATTGGAGAGAAACTAAGTATACCAAAACCAACAGTTTAGAATCATATACGACGTCTTGGACTGGTAAAAATAACTTGATATTTGGATCCACATGAATCGAAAGGAATTCATTTAACAAGCCGCTTCAACGCTTGTGATATGCGGCTTAAATGCAAATCGTAAATTAAGATGAAAAATGGATTGTTTACAATCCAGCCATGACGAATCCAGGCACAAACCACTTCAAAGGCTAATTTTCACCAAAAGAATAGTATGCTGTCAGTTTGGTGGGATTGGAAGGGTGTGGTATATTTTGAGCTGCTTCCTAGGAACCAAACGATTAATTCGGATATTTACTGTGAAAAACTAGACAAATTGAATACAGCCATCAACGAAAATCAGCCAGAATTGGTCAATCGTAAAGGTGTCATATTCCACCAGGACACATCTTTGGTCACTCGCCAAAAACTGAGAGAGCTTGGCTGGGAACTGTTTGTTTCGATCTTTGTAAAACTCATTAAATGGTAAAACTTTCGGAAATGACGAGGCTATAAAAACGCACTTGGTTCAGTTTTTTGCAGATAAAGACCAGAAGTTCTATGAGCATGGAATAACGATGTTGCTAGAAAGATGGCTAAAGGTCATCCAACAAAATGGAAATTACAGAATTGATTAAAGTTCATTATAAAATTAAAATAAATTGTATTTTCTTTCTATTAAAAATCACCAGTTTCTTTTGGGGCAACCCAATAGTTACCAATAAGCCCGACTACAATTATTCGTTGACTGTAAATTTACTTTTCACAATAATAATATGATATCGGCGAGATCATAACTTAATATAATCTATGCAAAATTTCCACTTTTTTCAGTTAACTTGAATTTGACTTATAATTGCACTTAAGTCAATTTATTATTTATTTATGCAGTGCATTTCTTTGGGAAATTTTATTTAATTTTAAACACTTTTTTTTTGTAGAGAATAATAATAAGAATTCTTATAAGGGTATTTGAGTTTGTGACAAATATGCGCTTCAGTGAATCAAATTTTCTAAAATTAAATTAACAAAATGTCAAATTCTGCCGTTATACTCCGATGCATTCATATAAAAGTGTGAGAGAATTACATAATTTTCCGTGATATGTAGACCAGCTCATAATATTTATATTTCAATAATTTCACTAAAAGTTATATTTTCACTGCAAATGTATTTGTGAATAAATAAACTCACTGCAGTTGTACGAGGCTTGCCTTTTACATTTCCGGATTAGAGAACAGAAGCAAATTTTAATTATCGAAAATCGCTTTATTGTTTTTCAAAAAAATCTCTATTAAGAACAGAAAAGAATCTCTCCACCGAACTCAAATATCTCGGCATAATTTTAGATAACAAGCTCAACTGAATCCGAAAATACGGTGGAAAGGTCGAGAAAATTTATCACTGTACTCTACGCATGCAAAGTGGCCCTTGTCAAAAGATGGGGACTGTTTTGACAGTCACTTCTTCAAAAGAGTCCAGGACAGACATGAGTGGGATAATTTAAAGGCTCCGGATCGGGGTGACATATCTAACTTCACGGTTGGCTGTTAATTCGATGAAAGGCTGGGCTGTGAAATTTTATTCACCAAAGCTCTCAACTAATATTCATTTGATGATACCAGACTACTGCAGCATCTCGGCAAGCCAAGCTCCCATCAAATCTCTTAGATCAGATGATAGGGGATTCGGATACTTTTCGAATGATTTTTGATGGAAACTACGGCGACGAAGAAAAGGAAAAGTCTATCGAGCACTACCTCTGTCACTGTCCAGCCCGAAGCATTATACGTCATAAATAGCTACATCATAACTTCTTTTACTGCCTGGCTATCGCAGCACCGGTTGGTATAAGCAGTATCACATCGTTCATAACGCACACGAAATGGTTCGTACATCTTAGAAAGTGAAAAGTGAACAACAGTGGTATTGCAACGGACCTTCAGACCTAATTACGGTGATCGCTCTGATCAGCTACGGCAGCAAATCAACTCATTTGAAGACTTATACACTTTTGCAAGCGTTTGAACCAATTGTCAAAGCACTTTTGCCACTCTGATTAAGGTATTCTCCACAATATGCGTTCTGAATGCATCAACTGCATCTTCAAGTGTCAAAAGCGTTGACCTCTCAGTCCTCTTTTGATTTTTAACTCGATCGGGGTTTTCTACGAAAAGAGTTCTACAGGTCAATCGGTGCCAAGTTAGGGCTATACGGGGAGTGACTCATCAAATTGATGTTTTAAGTACTCAAAAGTTGTTTGTTGAAGAGTGATCCGAAAAAGTAACTGGCAACAAAGTGGATGTACTGTTCTACCCCGTTTTAGGGGCACGCCTGTGACACCTGCGACATGTCCAGGCAGGCTTGGAATTGTTTCGTGTGCGAAAAGCTTTTGTTGGTTTCTGCTCATTCATGCGAGCTCCACTAATGCCTTTGCCAAATTCCGATTTATAGAAAGCGACCCTCGCATTTGTATATAAATTAGCAATTACAAGGACAATGGTTATGGATGGCAAAAATTATTTAAAATCAAATAGGTATAAGGTCAGTTGAAATGCCAATTTGTGATTAATTCTTAATGCTAATGCTTTTTATGTATTTTGATAATTTATCATGTAAATAAATTTATTTCAATTTTCAATTTCTTTGAATTTACTTATGACGTTGCATACCTTAAGGCGTCTTAACATGTTCACTGGTGCATACATATTCCAGACATGTTTGTGAATACTCGTGTATGTATTAATCATTTTATTTTGGGAAAAACGAAATGTGTTCTGTTAAGAAAACTGCAAGAATATTTACGTGTAGATTGAAATTTGAATGCAATTTTGTGAATGATTTGTAAGTAAGAGTGAGATAATTAAATAAAAATATGTGAGAAATTTTATTGCACATAATATTTATACCTATGTACGCATAATTCTTAAATTGGTCAAATTGGCTTCTGAAGAAATTTCGGTAGCATTCTTTTCGTAGAAAACTCCGATCGAAGTTAAAGATCAAAATAACTTTTTTAAGACCATATACGAGTTTCATATTTTTTCCTGCATTATTTTTTTACAGTCCAACTGTACATCGTCTGACTAGAAAATAGTGGACTAGCTGGCAAACAGATGTGAGCAGAACTTTACTTTTAAGCCTAGTAAAAAGTTACCCACTATTTTTCAAATAGATGGATTTAGTGATCTGTACCTCGCGTTCCATAAAGGCGATTGGATTACGCTAGATGTCATCAGAAAGACGATATATTGTACTAAAACAGATACCTGGAGAAGTGTTGACACAGTAGCGCTTCAGCGCATGTCAAAGATGGACACCAGCAGAGAAAAAATATGCTATATTCTACAATTTTTTCTTCGATCGAGGTGGAAGGTAACTCATGCAGCTGAGTGAATAGTGTTTATGGTCCTGACACTATAACAGTGAATCGTGAACAAATTTTCTTCGGGGATTTCATTCCCGTAATTATGCTGTAAATGTTGTTCCGTGGTGTGAAAGATTGTCAATCGATAAAATAATGGAAATCGTACATTGTACAAAGAACAGTTCGGAATCACAAGAAAAAGGCGGGATGCAGAAAAAAGCTCGATGTACGGGCGCCACACAAGTTAAAGAGAAAAAATCTTATCGACCGAATTTCCATATTTGTATCGCTGCAGAACCTCTACAAAATTGATCCGTTTCTGAAGTGGATGGTGACTGGCGATGAAAAGTGGATTACTTTACAGCGACATACCATAAAACAAAAACAGTAATAGTCGAAGGTCAGTGAGGTGGTACAAGTGGTCTCCAAGTAGGGATTGACGGCAAGGAAGGTTTTGTTGGGATTGGTTGGAGCTAAGTTGGGTTGGCCTCACTCACAGGGAGAGTTTTTGGAGGTATGGTAGCATCTCAGCAGAAATTGCTTGCACAGCAAAACATTATGCTCTTTAACTCGTAGCATAGATGCTGGCTCTAGAGTTTTAAGGCAATTGCGCTCATATGCGGAGTGAAGTAGGGCAGGCTGTCGGATGTGTCTCCCCGTAACTTTGACTCGTTTGTGGGATGGGATATATACTCTCCCCTATGCTCCCTAATATGAGCGCTGTACTACCAGACCATCGTAGTACCTTCTAAGCAGAAATCTGCTAAAGTCCACCCTAGCAGGACACTGTTTAATAGGAAATCACGCATTTGAGAAAGCGATAACAGTGGCAACACCAACGGTTTATCGAATTGAGTGTATTGGTCACCAGTCGCATTTATTGAACATGCTTCAGCGGTTATAAAACTCCAATAATATTGGTCGAGTAAAACGATCGCGGTAGCCGAGCGGTTAGGATTGCGTACTGACATTCGGAAGGCTCGGGTTCAAATCCCGGTGCCACCAACATCCGAAAGTTATGGAAAATTAATTTAAATAAATCCGAGTGTATTTCGGACATGAAATAAAGGCTCCACGTAAAAAAAAAATCAGCCGTTCGGAGGCGGATTAGTATAAACTGTAGGTTCCACCATTTGTTAGAAAAACATGAATACGCAAAACCACAAATTGGAAGAGGAGCTCGGCCGAAAATCGCTTCAGCGGTTACAAAGCGCCAATTATATATATAAAACGAATCAATTATTTTTAGATTAAATTGAGGGCTATATTTATCACAGTTAGAACTATCTGAACTTTGTCAAAAGTACAAAAGCATCTCTCCTAGAAACTTTTGTTCTTGTTAGCAAAAAATCATTCCCCATAGACAGCAACAGATGGTAATAACCCCTTTTAGCCAAAGTTGGGAGCTTCCTTCAGCCGATCCAATTCCAGGCATTACAGGTCTGAATTAAGAATTTGAATTTAAGGGCAGTAGCTCATAGTGAATAATTCCTTGGGAATCTCGCAAAACACATACCCAAACTCGCTTGGCCATCAATCCTGGCTTGGAGACCGTTGATAGAAATTCAATCAATGAAGTTTTTTTCTCGTTAACTCATGTGGCACACATACATCGGACTTGAAAACCAATATATCTCACGACTCGAGGTTTGCATCACTATTGCAAGAAAGAATTATCAAGAAAGGGTTTTGCTATGGCGATCTTTTAGTAAGATTTTGGATCGTTCGAAAAACCATTTCGTTTTTCTGCTCCAGAAAAGCGGGTGGTTTGTTGATCCACTTAGATAAACAGAATTGACTTGAATTCAAAATTTCTCTCATTGGTAGACAAAATTTTTTTTTTCAAACAATTTTCAACACAAATCTCAAGTAAATTCTCATGCTGAGCTCATCTGAGCCCTATCGTCAGCCAAAATTTTTTATTAAAGTTTATTCTAAACATACAAATTTGTATAAACAAATGCGAAAAATAAATAAATAATAGCGAAATTATTTGAAAAATTATCACAAAAATAAAATAAAGAGAAATGAAATTATTAAATAATAAATTACTATTCATGAAATCAAAATAAGAAAAAGAAAAAATTACTTCAACTAGTCAAGCGGAGAATTTATTATTTAAATACTTATTTAAAATTCAAACACAATTTATTTCAACCGTGGTTGTGATAATATACCCCCAAGTATTAAATGTAACTTTTAAATAGACAGTTTTAATTTCCAACTATTACATTTAAATTTTTAATATTTCAATTCCCTTAAGGCATACTATGTATGCATAACCAGGAACACATCGCAGCGAAATGTATATACATATATATATATATATATATATATATATGCCACCACATAACATAAGTAAGTATTATTTCAGCAAATGCGCTCATGCGCAAATGATTTTACACAAACTTGAGCTCACGCCTTTCGCCTGAAATTATGCTACGGTTGCCATTACCACTGCAATGTCATATAATTTTATATCACGTACACACGTATGTACGCATGAGAGAGAGTGTGTGCGTTTTACTTCCCAACCCTCGTGCTAATTAAAGGTGCAGAGAATGAAGTTGATTTGCACAGCTGCGTTGAGTTGAGCTCCGCTGAGCTGAGTTGTGTAAGCGTATAAGCAAGTTCAGTTCTATTGCTCCTGGGTAATTTTCGCTGAGCAACTGTAAATGACCTTAAAGTTTGCAAAAGAATAAAAAAAAAAAACAAACGCTACACTCACACACAAATGCCCACACCGACAATTCAAGTGTAACAATTGTGTTAATGTGCGTGTGGAAAAGCGAGAAGTTCACATTTATTATGGAAAAATATGACAAAAATACTTAAAATTAAAAGTAATGTTAGCTGCATGGGGAAGAGTACATAGGAGAAGCATAAGATTTTTACACTCGGCGTTTAAAGTTAAAGGGGTAAATTTTATGCATCGTTGCGCTTTTGAAACGCACACAAACTCATATTCGCATTTAACCCTGTATGTGAATGCTAATTTATTAACCTCATTGTGTGTGATTGGTATATAATATCAGAGGGAGAGAGAGAGAAAAAGAGAGAGAGAGGAGAGAGTTTGAAATTTTAGATATGTAAATTATATGTAATTCAATGTTGCCTACATTTAGGATGATTTCACCTCCAAGACGCACACCTTTGTGTTACTAACATTGATTTTTTGTAATGTAAGCAAATATTAGGTCAAGTAATTGCTTCGTTCGGTTTTTTTTTTATTGATTTTTCAAAATATGATAACCTTGTGTACATTTGTCCGATTTAAGTCAAATCCTCTCGTAGAAGGCTGCGTCCCTATTGGCAAAAAATTCGGAGAGCCAATTTTCATAGGCCTTTCTTGAGGCCAACTTCTCACCATTAAGCGCGTAGCGCGTTCGCCATGGACAGAAAAAGATGGTGATCACTTGGTGCCGGGCCCGGATTATAAGGCGGGTGCATTACGACCTCCCATCCGAGCTTCTGTAGCTTCTGGCGCGTCACCAAAGACGTGTGTGGCCTGGCGTTGTCCTGATGGAACACAATTCGGCCTCTGTTGATCAAAGATGGCCTCATCTGGATGAGTGCTGCCTCCAAGCGGTCCAGTTGTTGGCAGTAGAGGGCCGAATTGAGCGTTTGGCCATAGGGGAGCAGCTCGTAGTTGATGCTTCTTTGCCAATCCCACCAAACACACAGCAAAACCTTCCTGGCCGTCAATCCTGGCTTGGTCACCGTTTCCGCCGGCTCACCCCATTTCGACCACGACCGATTTCACTTGACGTTGTCGTAAGTGATCCACTTTTCATCGCCAGTCACCAAACACTTCAGAAATGGGTCGATTTTGTTGCGATTCAGCAGCGATTCGCAGATCGAAGTTTGGTCCATCATGTTGTTTTGGGTTAGTTCGTGTGGCACCGAAATATCGAGCTTCTTTTTGAATCCAAGGTTATGCAAACGGTTCCAAACGGTTTTCTGGCTTATCTTTAGTTCCTCAGCAATTCAATAAGTGCTCACGTGACGGCCTGTTTCCACTATTTCTATGATTTTATCGCAATTTTCAACTTTTCGACGACAGGCCTCCCGACGCGTGCTGCATCTCTGACATCGAAATTTCCGGAACGAAACCTAGCAAACCACCTTTGTGCTACACGTTCGTTTACAGTATCGGGACCATAAACTAAATTAATTTTTTCAGCCGCTTTGGCTGCTTTTTCGGCTTGATCGAAGAAAAATTGTAAAACCTAGCGAATTTTCTCTTTGCTGGTGTCCATCTTTGACGAGCGCTCACAACGTACTGAGTCAATAAATCGAAAAACTGTCAAAGACAAACTTTTAGCGTGAATAAACACGTCAGCGCTAGTACTATGGAAAATAACGCCATCTCATAGATAAAAACCGAACGAACTTTTTACTTGACCTAATATATGCCCATTCCAGATATGTAAATAGATTTAAATTTTGATAATAATATTCAATACTTATTTTTGTGTCAGGAATAAGGCCAAACACTTTTACTATTTCATTCCATGGAAGGGCAAGTGACATTATTCTGTTATCTATTGTATTATTCTTCAAATGATTGTGAAAATTTGCCGTAAGCATTATAGGTATATTATAGAACGTAGGGACAAACATGAGTGTCGTGGACGAGATCTCGAGATATGGCAACCAATTGCCACCAATACTATGATTGAAACAAACTGCAATTTTTAAAAAAGTTTTAAATATTTTAGCTCGTCCAATAGAAATACTAAATTTATTATTACTCCAATGCCTGTGGATTGGTTCCTTCTGAAGTTTCTCTTTAAGACTTTTTTCATTCCTAATAGATGATGAATATTGTCATGTTTATTTCTAGAACACAACTCTTTAGTTGGGAGAATTCTTTTGCTTGCACTGAAAGTTGTTA
>JAWMAG010000004.1:27055000-27065000 GCA_037013455.1 Ceratitis rosa
AGCGGCGTAGAGGCAGCTTCTTTTCGTATTGTAGAGGGCTGTTGTAAAATGGTCGAAGAGTCGATCCTCTTGACGCGAGTCTCTTACAGAATTTTCCGCATGGTGAATATCAGGTCAATGGTTGACTTACCCGGTCTAAAGCCACACTGATAAAGGTTCGATCAGTTTGTTGACGGTGGGCTCCAGTCTTTCACACAATACGCTTGATAGGGCATTATATGTAGAGTATGGAATCCCTTTTTTTTGGATTGGACAGTGCACACTTAGATTCCAAGCATCGGGTATGTTTTCATCCGACCATATTCTGCAAAGTAACTGATGCATGCACCTCATCAGTTCTTCACCGCCGTGTTTGAATAGGTCTGGCGTAAGCCCATCTATGTTGGTTTTCATACCATCTCCTGATCTTTTTTTTCTCAATTTCCATTCTTTAAATTCGGTATACCTTGGGCAATCGTCAAGAGACAACCTCGCTGAGTCCTAAGAGGGGCTGGTGTTTCCATTCATCACTTTCGCCAACGGGTGCTACTTTTGAATGAGCAGGATATTGAAAGGTAAAGTCCTCTCTTGACGAACGAAGACCAAACTATAATAGTCCAGTCCACAGGACCTCACTCGCATTAAGGCAAATAATCTCAACATCATTGGCGTACGCCCGCAGTTGTACACTCTTTAAGAAGATTGTACCTTCTCCTCTACACCTTCTTCAGCTCTGCAGCTCTTATTAACCTCATTTGGTACCGAATGGCTCGGACAGCATGCTCCAGTTCTGAAGCCTTCTGTGATCCACTGCATCTACTCAAGCTTTTCATGTTCACGCATCTCGGCCTCTTTCCTTTTTTGCCTGCATATACGGCTTGCTTCACTCTTCAACTTTCGGTATCTATCCCATCCCAGACGCGAAGTGGTTGATCTTAACGTACAAGACATCCTGCTTTCTCTCCACTCAGGCACGGCAGTCCTCAATGTAGCTGCTATTTTTTTGTAAATATTTTCGATATTCAAAAGTTCCGTTTGCAGCTGTACGTAGAGAGCTTGCCCCACAGTTCTCTTATACCGAGTTGCTGATGAGTGCTCTCCTTATTGACGGGTGTTCTTTGCTTTTCCCTATTAGATGATATTCTTAATTCACTTTTTCGTAATATCCACTTATCCCACAAACTCCTTTCGCACTTTAAGATAAAAATATAAAAGCTTCCCTCACTACATGCTTATTTTAATAATTGAGTGCACACACCACGAATGTGTGGGCCATACACCAATAGTAAGTTTACTATAAGCTGTGCTAACAGGTGTTCTTCTCCGTACATACACGAGGGGACTAACAAAAATTCGGTCAGTTGGTGACTTTTAATTTGTTTTTGATAAATTTAAAAATACCAATTGCTTTGCAATTACTTTATTAGTCTTCCTTTCAAATTTTACAAAGATCGCCCAAAATGAAGACGAGAAAACGCAAAATTGCTGAGGAGAGGTCAGACGAAATTCCATCACCAATGCAAACAGAAATTCGTCATGTGATTCTTTCGGGTTTCGGCGTAATTTACAGCCAAACCAAATATTCAGTGAATGCGAAATTGCATGTGGAATGATTGCGTCGTCTTTAAAGACTATTTCTAATTACTTCCGAATATTTCAGACCGTACATTTTTCCATAGAGGACGAGTACCGAGAAGGTCGAACAAAATCTTCCACTGACGACGTCACTGTAGCTCTGGTGAAGTCCAAAATTGACGAAGAGTCAGGATTGACAGGAAATAATTGCTACTGAATTGGGTTTGAATGCCATAGCTGTAATGCGAATATTAAGTAATCATCTGGGATACACGAAGAAATCTGCTCGATGGGTACTCGAGTGCAGTTTGCTCAATTTTTCTTAAACATATTCAAAAATGGTCAGTCTAGCACCTTTAGTAAAGTCGTTACTGGTGACGACCCTTGGTTCTATAAGTACGATCCAGAAATCAAACAGCAGTCCATGGTATGGAGCCCAACTGGAGCTAACTCACCCGCAAAATCTAAGCAACAAAAATCAGCAGCAAAAGTAATGATGTCAATCTACTTCACCCGATCCAAAATCTTAACTGCTATTCCACTGGAAAAAGGTTAGGCCATAACTACAAAATGGTACACCGAAGAGTGCTTACTAAAAGTGTTAAAAAATTTGTTGAAAAAAAAGGAAGAAATACGATTTACGGCGCTACTCTTTACATCAAGACAAGACGCCATTCCACACTGCTGAAATAACGAGTAATTTTATTGCGATCTTTGGGATCGAAAAAATACGTCCAGCACTATATTCTCCGGATATAGCACCTTGTGATTTCTGGTTATTTCCAAAAGTTAAAAAAAATTTTAAAGGAAAGGTCTTTAATAGCAACGAGGAGATAATTAATGCGATTAATGCTGAACTTAAAAAGCTTGAAAAGTAAGATTTTGAAGACTGTTTTCAGAAGAAGATCTATAGGCAAAGCAAGGGCGATTATGTAGAGAAGATAAATAAGAACAAAGATTACGAATAAATACAAAAAAAAATTTTTTCTCGCCAACTTACCGAACTTTTCTAAATCCCTTCATATATGTACATACATACCCACGCGCACCACTTAACATGAAGTCACAAGCGCCTAAGCTCTACACGCATGCGCAGTTGATACGTACGCGTACCTGCCACAACAAGTAACCAATTAGGGAGCTTGCTGTATGTGCAACAAATTAATGGGATTACGAAAAAAACGTGAGTGGAAATTTAAATGTGAAAAATGAAGAAAACGTAGGGAGGAAAGAAATAGCTAAACAGATGAATTCGCATGATTGACCAACGGCAAATGGTGGGAAGGAGTTGATTTAAAATAAAAACTAAACAAATTGATTGTTAATATCCACGAGCAGATATACCAGTATATATGTACATACATTTATACAATATATACACATATTTATTTATCAAATTTATGGCTTTTATGCGTGCTTTGCTGATAAAATATTGATTGCATGAACACATAGCTTTAATAAACTCCACAAAAAAAAGCTAAAATTCAATTGAACAATTTGTTATTATTTTTGCTGCTGTTGTTGTTGTTGTTGTTTATGCGAAAATTACTAATTGAAGGGGAGTTGCAAGTAGCTTGCAACAGTTATAATTATTATACTAGTGAGTTTGTGGCAAACTTTACGCTAAAATTGAAAGTCAATAATTTACAAAACAAACAACAACAACGATTTGCGAATGGCAAGCATTACTACAGCAAGGCTGAATGAAATGCATTCAAGGAAACTATTAGTTCTTAGCTTAACGCTATATATATATACACATATTTATGTAAGTGCACGTCTGGCCTGAGTGTGCGCAATAGCTGAAGTTGCATTTCAAAGTGAATTTACAACCTCTCAATATGCCACTTAAGCGCCAACCGTAGACGGCAAGTGTTTTACGAAACAACGGTAAAGGAGCAAAATATTATGCAGACAGACTTCAAGAAATTAGGATGGTGGGCTTAAAGATAAACTTTGGTTGGTAATTATATACCTGGAAAGTTTGTTAACACATATTAATTAATATATATGTATGTACATACATATATACATATACTCGTATAAATGCATTTATATATGTATTTTAATAAATATTTAGATTTACAGTGTTTGCCAATAATTGCACTACTGATTACAAGTATTTACTCCGAAGGAATTGGAATTTCCTGGTTATCATTTTGTATTGACGCCGCAGACTTTGCCAAAAATTTATCATCAAATCAATAGAGACAGAAGAAAAACTGAAAAGGTGAAATGTTATGTGGTGACCTTGATGCTCGACGCCATGTTAAATGCAGTTTATAGCTGAAAATCAGCTTTCTGCCTTCCCGTCCGCCATGAAATACAAATCTACTATGTCATGTGATAGTCTAAGTATTTCGAAAATTCTCACGCAATATTTTAAATCGAATTATTCAACTAACTCTCGAAGTGGCTTGTGGTATTATTTACATTCAACAACAATAATTAACTCACCAACTATTTCTGAAGAAGATTTATTATATCATTTGATGAAACTAAAGCATTCTTTCAGTTATGGTCCAGATATGATTCCTACATGCTTTCTGAAAAGTTGTGCAAAAAATCTGTTTTTGCCTTTCACTCAACTTTTGAATTCCACTCTCAGACAAGGTGTGTTCCCTACAATATGGAAGCAGTCTCTTATAGAGTACCCTTACATAAGAGTGGTTATAGGTATAATATTGAGAATTATAGACGTATTGCAAAAATATCCGATATACCAAAGCTTTTTGAGGCAATCATAACGTTTTCGATCTCTTCACTACTATCCAGTTCCCAACACGGGTTTTGTACAGGAAAATCAGTACTTACAAATTTGCTTGAATATTCGTATATGTCACATATCTCTAAAGTCTTTAGAGATAATAAACAAGCTGACGTTATCTACACCGACTTCAGTAAAGCATTCGATAGGGTTAATCACTCTTCACACTTTTAACCAAGATTTCTTCAATGGGTTTCCTCGTATCTCTGCAATAGAACAGAAAATATAACATCTAAAGACACTTTATCATTACTGTCTCATCAGGAGTTCCTCAAGGTAGCCATTTCGGTCCGTTACTGTTTTTGTTATTAATAAACTATATATCTTCGGCAGTAAAATATTGTTATATGCCGATGATGTAAAACTTTTTGTGTCACATGCCTCATTCGACGAACGGCGTTTGTTACAAAACGATCTAGACAATTTAGCTACATACCTTTGAATCTAAAGAAGTATAAAACCATGTGCATTTCACGAAGACTTGTTCAACCTTCTCCTTATATAATTAGTAACTGTAGTCTAGAGAAAGTTTTCAACTTTGTTGATTTGGGGGTTATGATGGACCCTAAGCTCAACTTTCATATCAACGCCACTGTATTAAAAGCTAAAAATGCTTTTGCTTTTGTCAAAAGATGATCAAAATAATTTGAATACCCTTTTGTGATTAAAACACTTTATACGACTTTGGTGAGGTCAAAAGCTAATATTAGAATATGTTTCACTGATATGGAACCCCAATTACCTGATTAATTTCGATAAGTTGGAGTCTGTTCAAAAGCAAGTTTTACTTTTTGCATTAAGACATTTCCGATGGAACTCTACGATAAATCTTCCTCTCTATACCAACCGTTTTAAGCTTCTAAATATACGTAATCTCGCAAGTCTTAGAGAAATGTTAGGCACATTGTTCATAGTGAAACTTCCAAACGGATCAATTTGTAGTGCATGGCTCTTATCTGGGGTAAACTTCAATGTTCTAACTCGTGTATCTAGGCAGTTTAGGTCTTTACTATTAAAGTATTGTAAAACAAATTATGAATTGAATGAACCCTTTCGCCGATTGTGTCACAATTTTAATGTTTATTTTAGCACCTTCGATCTCTCAGACTCACTTTTTTGCATCAAAAAAAATTATTCTTACCTCTCTCAGCAATTAAATTTTAAAATTCCATATTTACTAAATTTCAGCTGTTGAATAATTATTTTTTCTTTAGCTGAACACTTTTAAATCTTGACGCTTAACAAACACTCCCACTCATGACTAATGTCAGCCTTGAGTGTCAACACAGAATCGCTCTTGCCAACAGGTGCTACCTTGGTCTGAGTAGGCAATTGAAAAGTAAAAGAATCTCTCGACGAAGAAAAGCCAAACTCTACAAATCGCTAATTATTTTCGCCCAGCAATATGGTGCGGAAACCTGTACAGTGTCGAACCCCAATGAATCGTCCTTGGGAGTTTTCAAGAAAATAGTTTTAAGAACAATTTATGGTCACTTGACCATGGCGAACAAAGCAGACGATGGAACGATGAGTTGTACGAGTTATAACAGGACATTGACAATAGTTCAACGAATGATCATGTCGCTGGCTTGAACATGTCGTCCGAAAGCAGTAGCGGCTGGTGAAAGCAGAAAAAGAGAAAGACATACACTCTGTTGAAAGGATCAGTGGGAAAGCGATCAGTTTTTATTTGGTATTTCCAATTGACGACAACCAGCGAAAAGAAGGGATGAATGGCGCGATATTGTTGATTTGGGGGTGCCTACGCCAATAAAGAAGAAGAAGAATATTGACCATTTGTTTGAACTGCCAAGATCAGACTATGTGCATGTGGCCTTTCTAAAAACGATTTATTCAGGTATTTATCAGGTTTTGGGTAAGACAATTCGTAGAAAAATATCTAAGATCGTAAAACTTGGTATTCTATATACGTTCTACAATGAAATTATCGAAATTAGAGGACTATCTCACATAGCCCTCACCATAACCGGGTTTTTCTGATATGAGAATTAATATTTATTTCTGAAATGCAATACAATAAATTTTATATGATCATGAAAGACTTCGCATCAGGCAGATTTTTTTTATTGCTTCATTTTACGGTTCAATACCTCCGAGTGTATTTCTGACATGAAAAAAACTCTTCCTAAAAATCCAATCTAATTATTGTATGAAGCTGGATGAACTTGTCGGAAAAAGATTAGCGGTTATAAAGCGCCAAAATATTTATCTGCTGGTGAAAACACCCACCTGCTTCAGTGACAGTCGGAAGCCTGCTGTTGGCGAAACGTAGCCAAGAAAGTACTTTTTATACGGCAATTAATACCTGAAGGCCACTTTCTCTCCATCGAATTCTACATAACATATACGAGTATATCTAAGTACTTACACGCTTTGCACACACACACATTTAACTGCCAAAGTCGCAACACTACGCCGAAATAGAGCTGCTTTCGAAGAACTGGCAGTCAATTACATGCACTTACCGCCCCCAAGGACGACATCATCGACACACACAGCTAGCAAGCAACAATTTCCAATATACGTCCTTGTCATATTCATGCAACAACTTACCGCTGGCAGCGTACCAACAAGCAAACAAGCAATAACAAACTTGCAACAGTGTAAGCAACAAATTCGCCCCAAACGAAGTACTGACCTAATTTAGTCAATTAAAGTCTCAAGTTGCTTTCAATTTTGCGCTGCATAAGCGATTTCCACTACCAACTAACATTAGCTGCGAAGACGACGACGAAGAACAAGCGCAACAATAAACAACAAAAGGTTAGAGAAAGCAAAAAAAAAAAAAAAAACAACATTAGCAACAATTATTCAACAAAGCCTTAATGCAACTTACCAACAAACTTTTGTTTTAATTGCAACACACACTTATTTAAGTGGAAAAACTTTCTTGCCTCTCTCCCCCCTGCCTCTTGCGCCCAATGCGCTTCACACTAGACTCCAATTGCGCGGCTACATTTCACTTCAACTTGGTTAGTAAGTGCATCATTTCTTAATGTTGGTGCTGTTGTGTGCTCTTAATGCCAACCGCAGTGCAGCGTACTCGTATATCAGTTAACGGTATTGTTGAAACAACACTTAAATGTTGCACTTTAGCGTGGACGACGCGAGTGGCATTGGAAGGAATTGCACGGAAGAGACACCATTGAATTGGTGAAGAGAGTTTTGGTGCTGCCGAAAACTCATTTGGCGACTTACGTTTGTCGATTGTTTTGGCAGCGTTTGCTAGTTGTTGGTGGCAAAAGAGCGAAAGTGCTACATATACCATATTTGAAAATGATATCCTGTGATGTTCACTGAAATATATATCTACATATCTAATGGGTAATTAAGTGTTATGGCAAAAGAGAAATGCTTCAATTAAATTACTCCATTTTCTAAAATTTTTAGTAGTGATTTCACTAGCTTAGCGCTTGCTGGGAAAGTTATTGATATTTAGGGGAAATAACTTGAGTTAGAAGTTTTGGAGGTTAAAATTTTAAAATTTTTATAGAAACAATTTCAAGCGCTTGGGTCATAGTGCATAAGATAACCAAGTTATCTGCTGTTTATGAGCTGAAAAGACAGATTAGTAGCTTGAATATACCCCTCTCTCTCTCTCTCTTTTTTTCACTCTCAGTAATAACAACAATCAGTGTCAGGTCGATACCAAAATCAAGTACAAAGTATCGTGAATACTGGATATCGTGAATAAGTATCTTAAAGAACCTTGTTTGAGTTAAGTTGAGTTGATGCGGCTACACACTTAGGCCAATAGGCCCATTGTGATACTGCTGAGGCTCCTGCCTTTACCTTCTCAAATGATCGAAGAAATGTTTTCCAAGGAACTTGTGGCGCGCAAATGTCAAGGCTGGACAGTGGCAGAGATAGTGCTCGATGATCTCCTCCTCTTTTTCGTCTCTACAGCTGCGGCAAAAATCATTAGAGTGATAGCGCATTTTTTTCCCCTGAAGCCACTTTAAGGGGTTATATACAATTAATGGGCCAAAAAAAGCGATTTTTTAAGAATTTTTTTCTTTAGAATTTATTGATTCAAAAAGTTTACATATTTATTATGGTATTATTCAACAATATTTTAATCCTTATAACTAGTAAAAATATTTCTCTGGAGAAGAGCTACAGCTGATCTCCAGGAAGTCCTCTGAAAAAAGACGTCTTGCGGTGACCACTCTATCTCTGTACTGGATCATCTGAAATTAAAAAACCAAACAGATTTCATTAAAGTAATGTTAAGTCTAGTGATTAATCATGAGGGAATAAGCAAAAAAAATTTTTTGGTCAAACTGGCGACTTCTCAAAGAAAAAAGTCGATTTTTCAGCGAAATTTCGATTTTAAATTGTTCATAAAAAAAAAACGTATTTATCGGAAAAATAAAACCTTAGATTAATCACTGAAAAATATATTCAAGAAGCTTGTGTTAAAATTTTAGATAAATCGGTTCAGCCGTTTTCGACTTTGAAAACACCATTCTGAGAAAAACGCCTTTAAAGTTTCCAAGCGCTCCGAAACGTCTTTACAAATGTGTGTGTAACTTCGAAAATATTTGCCGGATCGATTTGAAATTTCTTGTGTGTATTCTTAAATATATGTAGATACAGAAAATAAAATTAAAAAAAAAATCAATTTTTTGAAAATCATAACTGCATATAACCCCTTAAAAAGTGACCAGTTATTTCGTCATGTTTATGGAGAACCGATCAGGAAGGATAAGATGTTTTGATTTATTCGCGTCCAGCTTCGGCCGATCAACCATCTTGAGTCAGTTTTCCTGGTAAAAGCCAGTTTTAGCATATAGGTACTTTGCCGTGTACAGAAATAAACTAGCATCGTGTGCATGTTTTATCGTAGATAGAAGTGTTCCTTCCCTTGCTAGTTCGTCTGTCATGCAAATGCTTTGGATGTCTCTGTGTCCAGGTGCCCAGACAACGGCAGTACTGTATTTAGTTGAGAGTTTGTTAAGAAAGTTCTTACATTTTATAGCCACTTTTGACGTGGTACCATAGTCCTCAAATCCGGTTCTCTAGCCGGTGAAGTGACTTTCGGCATAGTTCGTCCACCGATTTCTGGTGAGCCTCTTGATGTTTTTGCTATAAACGTATTCAATTTATTCTTATCGGATGATGGAACACCAACCGCTCTTCAAGTGCCAAAAAACAATCACCAGCCAGTTTATTTATTACGTACGGGATTAAAAAGAATGTTTGTATTAGGTCAGTTCTATACGGTGGACTACTAATCCAATCGATATCTTGAGTGCTGAAGTATGCAGTTCTTTTAGCCGATGTATGAGAGTTCACAATGTTCACTTTTTTTTAAAGATAGTTGGCAAAGATATGATTGTTTATCACTCAGTATTTACTACTCTGAGTTGTTCTAATGGCGCGGTTGCGACATGTCCAGTAGTTTACTCAATCTCCCGATATTGCAGTTTGCTCACGGACTCAATAGCTTCTAGATTTTGGACGACTTTCACGAAATTCCTCTTAAAGCGATCAACGACCTTGATTGAATTCACTATAAAATTGATAGACGCTGGCCTTTGATGGAGCTGCATCGCCAAAAATTGGATTAAATTCATCGAAGCCCTTTTGCTGAGTTAATCCATGTCGAATGTACCATATAACAAGAAAAATGTCAAACTTTACGATAAACAAACA